>PVIU01015531.1:0-47939 GCA_004026605.1 Ondatra zibethicus
GTATTTTTCAGGTCTTCCAGCTTCTCCTCTCCAGTGCAGAGCTGATCAGACATGTCATACAACCTGTCTTCTTTGCCAGTCATATTCACTCTGTGGTCCACATTGTAAGGCACACTGCTATTGGGCCAGGTACAGTTAAAAGCAGTTTGCCAGAATTCAATGGTCAAGACATCATTTGGATCCTTGCTAGGGTGCACATCATAAAGAAACTCTTTCAGTCCTGGTATAACAGTTCTTGGTATTGCAAATCCAATAGTTCCGCCAAAATAGGGAAAGTACTCGGGCTTTGCAATGAGGGCCGAGGTAATCCAGGCTTCGCTGGCTATCCATGTCCGGTCAGTTATGTTGTGATGAACCATCTCCAGCACGAAGGGGCTGAGGTCAATGTCAGAGGTAAAAAGCACAATGACTCTGGCAGTGGAACTCTTCACTGCATTGACAGCCTTTTGCATTTTCTCACTGGAGTAGACTTTGGGAATGGTTTCAGAGAATGCAATACAGAGGTTGGCACTTTTCATTTTTTCCCTAAAAATTTTTATTCCATATTTTCCATACTCGTCATCAGCTGCAATAGCCCCTACCCAGACCCAACCAAAGTGTTGGATAAGATTCACCATGGCCTCAGACTGGATCTTATCACTGGGTATTGTGCGAAGATAAGATGGAAACTGGAATTTGTCACTAAGAATTGGGCAGGAAGAAGTATAGCCAACCTGAAATTGAATATTTATAGCTATTAGGAAGCCACAGCACATTCTTAAATGACAGCTTCAGAATATTCTGAGAAGGATATACTGAATAGTTCTCTTTTGTTCCTCACACGCTTCCATAGATAATGACTTACAATGGGTACTTCTACCTGGCGGGTGGGGACTATTCTGTGTAACACTTTGGTTGCCCTATTAACCCAAAGGTATCAGGGCAGGCATTTTTTAAGATGAGGACCACCAATGCACTAGTTTTCATGGGGCAGAGCACAGCATTGTCAGGGAGGCCATTTGCTCTTTCCTTTATCCTCCTGGTTTGGTGACTCTTCTGAGTCAGGATATCTGGACTCTTCACCAGCTTTAGCATCTCACATGCAGGGAGGATGGACTGCGTGCAAGTCTTTGTCTCCGTCCTCTCTCCTGCTCTCACCTCTGCTCCCTTACTTCCCTTCTGCTCTTCTCTCTTTCAGTTTCCTCCTGGAGCTCTCCTGAGTACATAGGTCCTAAAACTTGCCCTGAGGCCTGAGAGATGATAGAAGGTATTCACCAACCAAATATCTAAACACTGTTCTCCAACAAAGTTACCTGAAACTCTCTTTTTAATGTACATAACTCGAAAAATGAAAAAGCATGCTTTCCTCACTTGGTCAGTAATTCTTGTTTGTATTTAGCATTTACGGGGAACTTAGGCATGGAGGTCAGGGAGCCCATATTCCTGGCAACCTTTCATGTATCTTTGCTGTCGCTTACCCTCCATGTTGCTGTCTTACACCGCAAAACATGTGTCCTTCTCCTCATCCAATCTCATGTCACCAAAGAGTCACCTCCAGTCTGATCTTCTACATCATACACCATAGCCCCAGACAGGCGATTACTTCATGAGTGCTGCGTTATTCCTGTCTTTTCTTTCCCTTTGTCTTTTTTTTTTTTACTATTCATATTCCACTGACTAATGTTTGTATTTTCCTTTTTAGCCACACATGCAGCAGATTCATGGGAGGTACTATGTAGGAACAAATCTCTCTGAGAGGCAATGACATCAGATTTCTAAGGTTTGCTAAATTAGTTATCATATAAGGTCTTGGTACTGAACCTTCTGTCTATATTTCCCCACAAGAAAATTAACCTAATGATAATGTAGATTTTGATGTTTCTTAATATCAAAGTATTAAACAGAAGACTCATTTTATCTTTTCCTCTCCAGATTTGTTAATAGACTTCACACTGAAATATATGTAAGGTTTTCTAGGCAACCTGGGTTTTACTAGTGTTTAGTAAAAGACAAACTCCTAGCAGCTGCAGTTTGGGTGAGTTACATAAGTCCACCCCTAAGATGTATGCTGAGTCATTCACCTTTCCTTCTATTCTGTTTCATGTTCCTTTCCTGTTCTCCCCACACTCATATTTGAAACTCTCAGTCAAACACTATGTTGGAGCTGGGCAGTGGTGGCGCACGCCTTTAATCCCAGCACTTGGGAGGCAGAGGCAGGCAGATCTCTGTGAGTTCGAGGCCAGCCTGGTCTACAAGAGCTAGTTCCAGGACAGGCTCCAAAACTACAGAGAAACCCTGTCTTGAAAAACAAAACAAACAACAACAACAATAACAAAAACCCCAATCAACCAAACAAAAACAAAAGCTATGTTGGGCTGAGTTTGTGGGTCATTAGTGTAACTTTATCTACCATGAGCTAGTCCCTGGAAATTATCTCTAGCAACAGAAGAGAAAAAGGGAGAGGGGAGGTGGGGGGGCGGCTGAGGGAGGAAGAGAAGGATGGAGGGGAGGAAAGATGAAATTCTGTGTGAGGGATATTCCCGTTATTTCAGTAGCTCCAATAAGTTTGCTCATCATTCATATTAATACATCCTGATACTTTAATGAAACAGCCATTGAAACAACGCTAGATCTTTTTAGTTTTCCCTACAATTTATGTTTTGTAATTTCTTATTCTTGTGTTGACATATGCTACCCCCTTTGGGTTTAAAATAACTTATTAAGTTAGCTGATGTGAAATTCCCAGGCCCATTTTAGCTTGTCTGTGCGATGATTTTGCTCATGACTAACAAGCATCAACAGAGACCCAAACAAAACCCAGTTCCTATTCCAGCCATTGGTCTACCACCAAGTATTTATGGATGAGCTCTGCTGTGTTCCACACAGTGCACAGAGCATGGTGCCTAGTGAAACGTAGTATCCACATCACCACATCACATCTCAGTCAGTGCAAGCAAGATGCTCCTCCCGGAGACTGAGCAATCTCCAGTCACCTGGAAATAGGCGTTAGTGTGCACTGCTGGGGCTTGGCTGAACAGAGTAACTAAGAGTCCCATTCCATTCTATGTTGTCTCTGCAGCTTAACCTCTCTTGAGCTCACTGCCTTTGCAATAATTTCTATACATTATTTGCATTTTTCTTCCCTCCTTTTTTCCTTTTTCTTTCCTTCCTTTCTTTCTTAATTTTTTTTTCTGTGAGATAGGGTCTCTTCGTTTAGCCATGGCTGTCCTGGAACTTGATCTGTAGACCAGATTGGCCTTGAACTCACACATATACTCCTACCTCTTTGTCTTGAATGGCAGGGATTAAAGGCATGGGCCACCCCACCTAGGCACAGCATTTGTATTTTTTTCTAAGTACATAGCACAGTATTTCAAGATACCTGAGGCATTCTGTACAAACTCAGAATTCTTAAAGCAGCAACTGACAAGGACGATCCCCCTGCTCCAATAATGCCTACTAGATATTTTCCGGTGCTGTTTCTAATGTTGGGCTGGTATTCCTCCTGCCCCGTAAGAAACGTGAAAGTAGTCTCTATTGTTTTGGAGACGGTATAGCAGGTGTCAAAGATCTGATAGCCCAGAGTGTGGTTGGGCAAAATGTCCTTCCTCTCGTTAATCTCCTTGATGGTGTGCATCATGGTTTTCATCCAGCGGAAACCCCGGAAATTAAACCTGGAAAGGTAAAGCTTTTGTGAGGCACTGGCCACTGGGGGAAGGGAATGGGTGGGGGTGTGTGTGGGGGTGCGGGTGGGGGTGCGGGTGGGGGTGCGGGTGGGGTGTGCGTGGTGCACTTTTCTGGAAAGGAGCCTCAGTTACATGAGTGATGACAGCTTTTGCTGAAGCAGCAGGTACTCGGTTGTCTGAACATGTCAATTTTCATAAATAACATTACAATCTTAAAAGATCTAAATATTAGTCATATCCAGCCTTTTCATAAGTGACTGTTGTATGTTTTCTTGCCATTTGTATCACTTATATTCTACAATATTTTCAAATTTCTGATTCTTTTCATAAATTGTTCTAGTCATAATTGTCTTTAGCAAATGATATCTTAGAATATGCCTTCTCATGGGGGGGCATAAGAACATGATTTTTCTCTCCTTCTTGACTTATTTTCTTCTGACCATAGTTATAATGAAACATAGTTTTAAAGCATTAATATTTATGGCAGAAGTTACTAAAGTAGTATGTAAATTCTGTATACTATCACTCCAGTTCTGTAATGCAGCCTGCTGCTGAGAGGTGTTTAACTGACGCTGTCTTCTTACTGTTCTCACATAAAAACATAAATGTGATCCTCCTAATTTTTATTCTGGAGCCACCAAAAAGCGAAATAATTTGCTGAGCTCTATCACCATATTGCTTTTAAGGCCTTCTGAATGAAATATCACCTAAACCCCCTCTTCTAGACCCTCCTTTCACCTGAATTCTAGCCATATTTTAACAAGATTGTGGAAGATGATTATTTGAGTAACTGTTATTTTACTACCCACAGTAGCTAGGTGTGGTAACTAACTTTTTATCTCCGGCTTAGTAAGTATTTTAAATTCAAGACCTAAAGTGAATATGTGCATTCACGATTTGAGATTTTCCTTCCTGCTTGTGTGTATGCACATTCTGACGCATGTGGAGCAGAGATGTCAATGTCACCTTCCTTCTTCTGTCATTCTCAGCCTTGTAGTCTGAGAGAGGGTCTCTCACTGAACCTGGATTGTGACTCGGCTAGCCCAGGTGGCCAGCAAGCCCCAGTGATTGATCTGCCTGTCTCTCTGCTACTGAGCACTGGGATTACAGAATGGCCCCACAACCAAAGTTTTTATGTGTTTTTTGGGGTATCTAACTCAGTCTTCATTCTTCCAAGGCCAGGACTTTATTAAATAAGCCATGTCCCCTGGTCGGTCTATTTAATTCTTGTTTTGGTTTAGTTTTGCTTTTCATTTAATTCATACATGTTGAGTTCCTCTGGTGCTGCATACTATAAATGTAGTAACGAAGAGCCTGTTTTCAATTTCTTTACCCTGAAAATGTTGATTTATGTAAGGAAAGAGAAAAGTATCCAAGCAAAGTGATGGAAAACAGCGATGGGAATAGAGGTATGAGTAATGAAATACAAAGAACCTGAGCCAACTGAGAGCAATGCCAACGCTGGGAGGGCAATAGAGAGGTGGGATAGGGCTGCAGACAGACAGCATGAGGAGAGGGCTGCAGACAGACAGCAGACAGCTGGTGAAAAGTTAGCACAACCAGAGAAGGTGTCACATTCAAGGACTGAAAGATCAGCATTTTTGGAAGGCAGAGTGAGGGAGGTAACACAGTTAAAGTAGCAAACAGAAGGGACACAAATGGCTTTAGCATCCTGTGCGTTCCTTTGCAAGTTCACACCGATGGCATGATATAGCTCCAAAATCAGCACAGCAGTGCCTTTCACAGTAAGACAGCATTTCATCGCACGCTAGAAAAACCCCCACCTGCTTTGTGTCTGTCACTCCACTTTTAACTTAGCCAGAGGAATAGTTATCTTTGGATAAAAGGATAAAGTTTTCTGACCCAAACTGAATTATTTACAATACTGAAAAGCTAGAATAATCTTCCATGTCTAGTTGTGGTTCATCAGCTGTTTGGAAATATTGTCCACTATTCAAAAGAAACCTCAACTTTTGTGGAAAATTAACTTCAGAAGTTCCAATAAAGATTGGAAACCAAAATAGGTAATGCAGTTCATGAAAGTCTAGTCGGTACACGATGATAGAATCTAAAGACGGGGAATCTGAGATGCAGCGATGGGCTGCTGCTATGACAACCGAGCAGCCCCTCAGTTCTTCTGGAGCCTTTTGCTTCCCTATGCAGATGGAAGAAAGTGATGACTGCAGACTCATCACAAACTTTTCACTTTGTCAACAACAGCACACAGAAGATTGCTCCTTCCAGTAATGACTCGAACATGAAGCATGGAATAGAGGGAAAGGAGTTGTGATTGCTACAGCGATGAAAGATTGCAAACTTAAAAACATGTCTACAGGCATAATGACCACACAGCATCATGGGAAAGCATGCTGTAGGAGGTGCTATGTAATATAATATAAATAGTGCTTGTGATTCTTTAATACTATTTAAAATTATATATTTGTTCTTAAAAAGATCCATAAAGGGATATAAGAATAAAAAATTGCTTGTTTTGCAGATGGAATTGTAGATAATTGTTTTGTTTTCTTTTTAATTTTTGGCATATTTTATATCTAAAGTCCCCCCTTCTCTCCCTATCCATGTTTGTGTGAGTGTGTGTGTGTGTGAGAGAGAGAGAGAGAGAGAGAGAGAGAGAGAGAGAGAGAGACAGAGAGAGACAGAGACAGAGAGAGAGAGAACAATACAGCAGAAGGGACAGAAGTTTTTCTGCAGTTCAGAATCTTGGGATGAACCTTGCCTCAAAACAAACCAGAGTTCCCACACTGCACACTTGAACTTGAGTTTTTAACAATTAACAGTGATTGTTACTGTCACTCTGTAGCTGCAGCCTCCCTCTGCAACATTCATGCTTCTCAAACCTCAGAGTCTTCTGAAAGTGTGGACTCTGTTCAGCAGATGTGGGATGCAATCCCTGAGCCCATGTGTCTAACAAGCTTTTAGATGCTGCTGCTGCTGCTACTGGCCTACAGAGAACCCTCTGAGGAACAACTTTCTGAGGTTAACACACAACCTCTCCCCTTCTGTAATCTGAGATAAAGGTAGAATCAGAGAACTTCAACTGGAATCCAGGCTTCATGCTAACCACACTTCTCCAGCCACCCAAATTAATGTGAAGAAAAGATTAAACAATGGCTTACCCTTCACACATGGCTGATATGGGTTCCCCATCAGGATCATCTATTGGGATGGTCCTGGAGTGAATAGGAAATAGTCCTCCAATAATAATTGAATGGTTTTTGGCTTCTACATAGCCAGTCAAATTAAACTTGCCCAGCAACCTGCATTTCCCACTCTGGTTTTCATCTTGAGCATGTAATTCAACCCATAAAAATGCAGTTAATCCCAGAACCAAGCACCTCTTTCTGCTAACCATTGTAGTATGGCAAGTGTGAGGAGAAGGAGTGTTGAAGTCACCCACGTTTGAAGGAAGCACCTTGATGGAGCGTGGGAGTGTGTGTGCCCCACCCAGTGACCCGCTTGCTGCTCCTTGCTGCGTAATTTCACGTCCTAGTCACAGATCTCTCAATCACTCGCAATTTATGGATCTGGACCAGGAGCTGAGCACTTGTGTGAGAAGAGACTCCTGAGTATTCTGTGTGCTTTGCACTGGTAAATATTGACAGAATTGTGGGTTTCAGTGGGAAAGTTACTGTAATTTGTAGAAAATGTCTTTTCTAGTTTAGCACTCTCATTCACTGAGTCTCAGTACAGCCAACTCTGTAGTCTTTTCTGCCCCGAAGATGCGGAAAAATATCCTGCCTCATCATAAAGTACCCAAAGACGGGACAGCAGGGCAAGCTTCTCCTTTAATTACAAACAATGAGAATGACTAGGATGAAACAAATGAGTAGACAACTTAAGACCTGGAATGGAAGACTTCAAGTCAAACCTGTGTTCTGCCCTGTTTATTAGCTTGATGGTAAGAAAGTCACACGGTTTCTGTGCCACGGCAACCTCGTCAATGGCTCAGCTCCCTTAGAATAATTCTGCTCAGCCCCAAGAATCGTGTGTACAAGGTAGGCACTCTGCTACTGGCCACACCTCCAGCCACTTCTGCTGCCTCGCTTGCTAGGCCCCACTCAATGACAAATCTCTTCTCTTTAGATCAATTTATCATCAATTCCCAGTCTCTCAGTCATCCCCCTGCTCCTTCTAAACACCCCCAAACCCTCAGAATTCAGTTTATTGCACATAGCCAGAGTAAAATTCAGCACAAATTTCTGGATCATGGAAAGTATATAGAACATTTGATCACATAGTTTTACTCCAACGGACATTTCAAGTAACCAGCAGAGAGCCAAAAACAAAAGATAAACAATCAAAAAACCTTGATGTATAAGTTTTATTTTTAACACTTAAATCTGTAATAAGCTAAAAGCACTGCATGGGGAGCCTGGAATCAAGTCTATTTTAGTCATCTGATGGGATACGGGGTTCTGAAAGAATTCACTGGCCAAAGAGAATCCCCGATGCAATTCAAGCGATAATAACAGATATCAGCCAGAGGCAGGACCAAGCTCTCCTCCCCTCTGCATCAAGGCCTAACAAGGCATCTCACCATAGGAAATAGGTTCCAAAGACCAGCTCATGCATCGGGGACAGGTTCTGGTTCCACTTCTAGGGGCCTCATAAAAGGCCAAGCTGCACAACTGTCATCCAGATGCAGAAGGCTTAGCTGGGTTCCATGCCAGCTCCCTAGCTGTCCTTCCAGAGTCCCCTGCTCCCACAAGTTCAGGTTAGTTGTGTTTGTGGGATTTCCTGTTATGATCTTGACCACCGCCAGGCTTCCCCACCCCCGCCCAGCTCATATAATCCTTTCACCCTCTCTTCAACTGGACTCTGGGAGCTCTGCCCAGTGCTTGGCTGTGGATCTCTGCATCTGCTTCCATCAGTTACTGGATGAAGGCTCCATGATGACAGTTAGGGGAGTCACCAATCTGATTACTGGGGAAGGCCAATCCAGGCACTCTCTCCACTATTCCTAGAAGTCTTAGCTGGGGTCATCCTTATGGGTTCCTGGGAGTTTCCCTGGCACCAGGATTTGCCCTCACCCCATAATTGCCGCCTGTATCAAGATATGTCTTTCATTACTCTCTCCCTCCATCCCATCTCATCTCAAACATCCTGACCACTCATGTTCCCCATTCTCTCCGCTTAACTTCTCCCACCCATCCACCCCCATTTACCCAGGACATCTCATCTATTTCCTCTTCCCGGGGAGGTTGATGTGTACTCTTGTTACCCAGGGAAACCCCTTGTTACCTAGATTCTCTGGGGGTAAGGACTGTAGCCTGGTTATGCTTTGCTTTACATTTAATATCCACTTATAAGTGAGTACATACCGTGTTTGTCTTTCTGGGTCTGGGTTACCTCACTCAGGATGATTTTTTTTTTTTTTTAGTTTCATCCATTTGCCTACAAATTTCATTTTTCTTTTTTATGGTGAGCGATAATCCATTGTGTAGATATACCACATATTCTATATCCATTCTTCAGTTGAAGAGAATCTAGGTTGTTTTCAGTTCTGGTTATTGCAAATAATGCTGCTATGAACATAGTTGAGCAAGTGTCCTTGTGGTATGCTTGAGTATACTTTGGGTATATGCCCAAGAGTGCTATTGCTGGGTCTTGAGATACATTGATTCCCAGTTTTCTGAGAAGTTGTCATACTGATTTCCAAAGTGGCTGTACAAGTTTTCACTCCCTAGCAGTGGAGGAGTGTTCCCCTTACTCTACATCTTCTCCCACATAGGCTGTCATTAGCGTTTTTTTATCTTGGCCATTCTGACAGGCATAAGATGGTATCTCAGAGTAATTTTGATTTGCATTTCCCTGATAGTTAAGGATGTTGAACATGTCTTTAATTGTATCTTGGCCATTCAAGATTCTTCTGTTTAAATCTGTTCTCCATTTTTAAAATGGGATTATTTGGTATTTTGATGTCTAGTTTCTTGAGTTCTTTATATATTTTAGCTATCAGTCCTCTGTCATGTGGGGTTGGTGAAGAACTTTGCCCATTCTGTAGGCTGCCATTTTGTCTTGTTGACTGTGTCCTTAGCCTTACAGAAGCTTCTCAGTTTCAGGAGGTCCCATTTGTTAATTGTTGATCTCAGTGTCTGTGCTATTTGTGTTATATTTATGAAGTGGTTTCCTGTGACCATGCATTCTAGGCTACTTCCCACTTTCTCTTCTATCACCTTCAGTGTAACTGGATTTATGTTGAGGTCTTTGATAACACTGGACATGAGTTTTGTGCAGGGCAATAGATATGGATCTAATTGCATTCTTCTACATGTCAACATCCAGTTATGCCAGCACCAGTTGTTGAAGATACTTTCTTTTCTCCATTGCATATTTTTGGCTTCTTTATCAAATATTAGGTGTTCATAGGTGTGTGGACTTATGTCAGGGTCTTCCATTCAATTCCATTGATCCACCTGTCTGTTTTGTGTCAGTATCAAGCTGTTTTCATTACTATAGCTCTATAGTAGAGCTTGAAGCCAGGAATGATGATGATACCTCCAGAAGTTCCTTTATTGTATGGGATTGTTTAGCTACCCTGGGTATTTTGTTTTTTCATATGATATTGAATATTGTTCCTTTGAGATCTGTGAAAAATATGTTGAGATTTTGATGGGAATTGCATTGAATCTGTAGATTGATTTTGGTAATATTGCCATCTTTGCTATGTTAGTTCTACTGATCCATGAACATGAGAGATCTTTCCATTTTTAAATATCTTTTCCAATTCCTTTCTTCAGACATAATATTCTTGTCATATAGGTCTTTCACTTGTTTGGTTAGATTAACCCCAACATATTTTATATCATTTGTGGCTATTGTAATGGGTATTGCTTCTCTGGTTTCTTTCTCAGCCCATTTGTCATTTGTATATAGGAGGGCTACTGATTATTTGAGTTAATCCTGTATCCAGCCACGTTACTGAAGGTGTTTATCAGTTGTAGGAGTTCCCTGGTAGAATTTTGGGGGTCACTTATGTTCACTACCATATCATATACAAATAGTCAAAGTCTGACTTCTTCCTTTTCAATTTGTATCTCATTGTTCTGCTTTTGTTGTTTTATTGCTCTAGTTGGAACCTCAAGTACTATATTGAGTAGATATGGAGAGAGTGGACATCCTTGTCTTGTCTCTGATTTTAGTGGAATCTCTTTGAGTTTCTCTCCATTTGATTTGATGCTGGCTGTCAGTGTCCTGTATATTGCCTTTATTATGTTTAGATATGTTCCTTGTATCCTTGCTCTCTGTAGAACCTTTATCATGAAGGGGTCTTGAATTTTGTCAAAGGTTTTTTCCATGTCTAATGAGATAATCATGTGACTTTTTTCTTCAGTTTGTTTATATGGTGGATTATGTTGACAGATTTTCATATGTTGAACCATCCCTGCATCTCTGGGATGAAGTTGACTTGATCATGGCAGATGATTTTTTGATGTGTTCTTGCATTCTATTTGCCAGTATTTTATTGAGTATTTTTGCATCAATGTCCATGAGTGAGACTGGTCTGTAATTCTCTTTTTTTGCTGCATCTTTTCTTGGTTTGGGTTTCAGGCTGACTGTAGCCTAATAAAAAGAATTTGGCAATGTTCCTTCTGTTTCTATTGTGTGGAACAATTTGAGAAGTATAAATATCAGTTCTTCTTTGAAGTTCTGGTAGAATTCTGCACTGAAACCATGTGGCTGGCCCTGGGATTTTTTTTGGGGGTTGGAGACTTTTAATGACTGTTTCTATTTCTTTATGGGTTATAGATCTGTTTAAATTGTTTTTCTGGTCTTGATTTAATTTTGGTATGTGGAACCTATCAAGAAAGTTGTCCATTTCTTTTAGAGTTTCCAATTTTGTGGAGTACAGGTTTTCGAAGTATGGCCTCGTGATTCTCTGTGTATCCTCAGAGTCTGTTGTTTTGTTCCCCCTTTTGTTTCTGATTTTGTTAATTTGGATATTATCTCTCTGCCTTTTGATTAGTTTGGATAAGGGTTTGTCTATCTTGTTGATTTTCTCAAAGAACCAACTCTTTGTCTCACTGATTCTTTGTATTGTTCTCTATGTTTCAATTTTAATGATTTCAGCTCTGAGTTTGATTTTTTCCTCCTGGGTGTTTTTTTTTTTTTTTTTTTTGTTAGAGCTTTCAGGTATGCTATTAAGTCACTTGTGTTAGATTTCTTCAAATTCCTTTTGTGGGCACTTAGTGCTATGAACTTTCTTCTTAGTACTGCTTTCATTGTATCCCATAAGTTTGTGTATGCTGTGCATTCATTTTCATTGAATCTTAGGCAGTCTTAATTTCTTTATTTCTTCCTTGACCCAAAGTTGAGAGGTGTTCAGTTTCCATGAGTTTGTAGACTTCTGTGTTTTGTTTGGCTGTTCAACTCTAACTTTAGCTCATGGTGGTTTGATAAAATACAAGGATTATACCAATGTTTTGTATCTGTTGAGATTTACTTTCTTCTTGAGTATGTGGTCAATTTTAGAGAAGGTTCTATGAAGTGCTCAGAAGAAGGTATATTCTTTTGTGTTTGGGTGAAATGTTCTGTAGATGTCTATTAAGTCCTTTTGAGTAATAAAATCTGCTAGTTCCCTTGTTTCTCTGTTAAGTTTCTGACTGGCAAACCTGTCCATGTGAGAGTGTGGTGTTAAAGTCTCCCACTATTAATGTGTGGTGTTTGATGTGTGATTTAACCTTTAGTAATGTTACTTTAACAAATGTAGGTACCCTTGTATTTGGGGTATAGGTATTCAGATTTGAGACTTCATCTTGATGGATTTTTGCTTTGATTAGTGTGAAATGTCCTTCTCTATCTCTTTTCACTAATTTGAAGTCTATTTTATTAGATATTAGGGTAGTTACAGCAGCTTGTTTCTTAGATCCATTTGACTGGAAAATGTTTTCCTAACCCTTTACTCTGAGGTAATGTTTTCCTTTGAAGTTAAGTTGTGTTTCTTTTATGCATCAAGAGGATGGATCCTGCTTTTGTATCCATTTGTAGCCTGTGTCTTTTTATTGGTGAATTGAGTCCACTGATATTAAGAGATGTTATTGACCAGTGATTGTTAATTCCTGATATGTTTTGGTTTTGTTAGTGGTGATGGTAGTGTGAGTATTTCCCTTCTTTGGGTTTTGCTGTTGTGAGATCATCTATTGCCTGTGTTTTCATGGATGTGTCTGAGTTCCTTGGGTTGGAGTTTTCCTTCTAGTACTTTTTATAGTACTGGATTTGTGGATATGTATTGTTTAAATCTGGTTTTGTCATGAAATATCTTGTTTTCTCTGTCTACGTTGATTGAAAGTTTTGCTGAGTATAGTGTTCTGGGCTGGCATCCATGGTCTTTTAGTGTCTGCATAACATTTGTCCAGGACCTTCTGGCTTTCACAGTATCCATTGAGAAGTCAGGTGTTGTTGACAGAGGCCCCTAGTTCATTTCCTGACCACCCTGACCTAAAAATAATCACACAGAAACTATATTATTTGTAATACTGTTTGCCCAATAGCTTAAGCATATTGCTAGCTAGCTCTTACATCTAGAATCAACCCATTTCCATTATTTAATATTTTACTACAAGGCTTGTGGCCTATCAGCAAGCTTCTACCCAGCAGCTTGCATCTTTCTCCTCTGGCGGCTCCATGGCATCTCGTGACTCTGTCTTCTTTCTCCCAGCATTCAGTTTAGTTTTCCTCACCTAGCTCTACTCTGCCCTATCACAGAGTATTGGTTTATTCATTAACCAATAAAAGCAACATATTTAAAGAAGGGTTCCACACACCAAGGTTTATTTCTGGTAGGTCTGCCTTTCTGTGTTACTTGGTCTTTTTCCTTTGTAGCTCTTAAAATTCTTTATTTTGTATGTATATTGTTTTTATTAATATGTAGTAAGGGGATGTTTTGGAAGTGGTCCACCCTATTTGGTGTTCTGTAAGTTTCTTGCAACTTCAGAGGCATGTCCTCTTTTAGGTTGAGAAAGTTTTCTTATATGATTTTGTTGAATATGTTTTCTTTGCCTTTGAGGTGGTATTCTTCTTCTTCTATTCCTATTATTCTTACATTTGGTTTTCTCATGGTGTCCCAGATTTCCTGGATATTTTATGTTAGAAATTTGTTAGATTTAATATTTTCTTTGACTGATGGATCCACTTCTCCATCATATCTCCAAGACCTGAGATTCTCTCTTCCATCTCTTGCATTCTGTTGCTGATGCTTGCATCTGTAATTCCTGTTTGCTTACCCAGATTTTTCATTTCCAGAATTCTCTGTTTGTATTTCAGTTTTCAAGTTTTGAACCATTTTCTTCACTTGTTTTATTGTTTTTTCTTGACTTTCTTTAAGAGATTTATTGATTTCTTCCATTTTTTGTTTGTCTTTTCCACAACTTCTTTAAGGGAATTTTTCATTTTCTCTTTTACAGCCTAGATTGTCTTTATAAAGCAATTTTTAAAATTCATTTTCTTGTGTTTCAGCTACATTGGCATGTTCAGGTTTTGCTGTTGTAGGGTAATTATGCCCCGTTGTTGCCATATTTCTCTTTTGGTTGTGAAATGCATTTTTATACCAGCCTTTACTAATCTTCTCTTCCAACTGGTATAGCTTGTACCTGTACCTCTTCTTCTAACTGGTGTGGTTTGCACCTGTGCCTATGTGGGATGCAAGGAAGGGCTGCACATGGGTAGGATGTTTAGGTGTGTGTGGTTGGGTAGCAGAGTGAGTCTTGGCTGGACAGCATCCAGTGGGTGGCAGGGATGGGGCACAGCCTACAGGTAGGTATCTCACCTGCTTGCAGTATAGAGGGTACTGTCAAGCTTTACTGTCTCTGAAATCTCAGACTGAATGTGGGAGATCCTGTCTCTATGAATCCTCAGACTGGATGGGTGAGATACTCTTTCTAGGAAATTTTCAGACTAAATGCCCTTCTTATTTTTAAATACAATTCTTCCACATATGCTCCTCCAACTGTAACCCCCACCGTGCATGTTTTTCACGTGATACCATTAAGATCACCAGTCACCTGGATCACATCTTGATGTGGGATTCCCCTCTGTATGCCGTGAATACCATTGGTTAATAAAGGACTGCTTTGGACCTATAGCAGGGCAGAACAGAACTAGGTAGGGAAAGGTAGGATGTAGGTTGGGAGAAAGGAGGCAGAGTCAGAGAGAGAAGCCATGTAGCCCCGCTGGAGACAGATGCCAGAACTTTAATCAGTAAGCCACACGTGGTGATACACATATTAATAGAGATGGGTTAAATTAATATGTAAGAGCTAACCAATAAGAAGCTAGAACTAATGGGCCAAGCAGTGATTTAATTAATACAGTACCTGTGTGGTTATTTCAGGTCTGAGCTGCCAGAATCAACAAGTGGCCCTCCACCAACAACACTTCACCATGATGGCCATTGCCTTCACCTCATTAACTAATTAATTGATTAAGATTTCTTAATTGTTGGTAAACATAGTCTATCTCCCACTGACTCTAGAGTTTTCAAAAAGAAAGGCTCTCATTTCTAGCTCACTGGTGGACTATGAACCTATACTTATTTCCCAACAGTTGGCTCCACCTTCAGAATACTCCTGCCTTGACCATGTGTCTAGGGAGTCTTCACCTTCCAATGTGTGGCTATTTCATATTGTTTCCCCTTGTACTTTCAAGATGTTGCTGACAAAACTTAGTGAATAGATAGGTTCTCTCAGGACTTGCTCCCTAGATGCCCTTCAGAGTTTGGCTTCATGTAATAAATTACCGCACTAGATGAGTGACCTCTCTTCACGGCTAACAGAATGGGAATCCCTTCTGAGTTTACAAGCTTAGTCCAGTTTTCTTGGCATGCTTCAGAATGATTCCTCACTCCTGCTTGTTCTCCTTTTCTTGCCAGAAGGCAGCTGTTTCTGAGCAATTACCCTTTGGTTGCCAAGGATACCCCTTGGCAACGGTATGTTTATCACCCATAGTAGTTGTCCTAATCCTCTCAGGAAATGCTGTTTTAGAGACCGTAAAATTATCAGTATGTATTATGTTAAGTCATATTATTATTTTAAAACTAGTATTTTATCCATTCAAACATTCTGTTTGTTTCTTAGTCTTCCTCTAGGTTAGGAATTATTTTCTGGGGTGAAGTTTCTTCCTTGTGCACTGGCATCTGGAATCCAGTTGTGGAATCATCAGAACACTAACTAGTATGTTTTTCTTAGGGCCACAATGGCTGCATCCTCCAAATGCCGTAGAATTCAAGAAAGTAAAGCAAAGGTGACAAAAAGCCACCTTGTGCGCTCACAGGGTGGTGTCTTGGGAAATGCACATTGATGGCTGCTCAATGTCTCATTTCCCAGCACGAGTCCTTAGGTGACTGTTTTTGTTAAGAGGCATGAGCTCACATGGCTAATACACAGTGAAATACAAAGGCACCTTCCTGTTTTAGATGCATGAAAGAAAGAACATGCATGAAGTTTAGGATGGTAGATTCTAGCTCTAGTCTCTTTACTAGCTGGTCCTTTCTTCCTTTCTTTGATCCCAACCGTTTATCATGTAGCAGGGCTCTTTATACTAGAGTCTTGTTTTGTTTTATTTTGTTTTCCAACTCTGAGTTGGAATTTCCAACTCTTTATCCTAAAGAGTCAGGAATTCTCTGGTTGTGGGAGAATATTTCCAAGACTCAAACTCAGTGGCACACTACCACAAATGTAGCTCAAATGGGAACTTGTTTTATTTCCTCTCAAGGTGGGATTGCTTATTTTACTGTGTTTTGAACTTAGGTTCAAGAATCTATGACTCAGGCAAAAGATGCCATGTGAATATTTGTGCAAATAGCCATGGTGTTTAATTGCATGTGATACACATAGCCTTTGGGTCTGAGATGCGACTGTATGCTCTTTTTCATTCCTTGCTGTGTTTCCATCCCTGCAGATCTCTAAGGGCTCTGGTAAAGGTCAGGCTGCCCTCCAGGAATAGTGACAGGTTTTGTCCTGACTTGTCTTTGCCTCTAAGCCAAGAAAACACCTGAGCCCAAAATACTTTCATCAATACAGACAAAGAGTATTCAAAGGTTTGACTACCCACCGCTTGTCAGATGTTACATGTCTTCTATCTTTTCCCAGCATCATTACTTCAGATATTTGGTCATTGTGAATCCCATTTAATATTTGTGTGATGACAGTGTATGCATGGACACACCAATCTTCATCTTGTTTCCTATGTAGAACTGTCCGATTCAGTAGGGAAATGAACACTTACCTAGTCATGTGTGTTCAGGGTACTCATTTTATTTTGGAAGGTGTTGATATCAGGTTGTCTTCTGGTCTAAGTCATTCCATATTGGTGCAAAACAATGCTCTTTCAGACTTTGCTTTGCCCCAAGAGACTCCATTTTACAAGCAGCTGTTTGATCCTATTTGAGAGTGGAGGATATCTGTGTGTCTAGGAGGATGCTGCTACAGAGAAGAGCATGGCAATGGTTGGTTTGGGAAAGTAGCTAGCACAAAATTAACCTTTAGAAATGAGCTTCATTCAGAGAGAGGGTCTTGCAACTTTGGGAGTCATAACCAGCCTTTGAGTTGCAAGAATATTACATAGAGAGAATGTGTCGTACTTGAGACCTCATGATGAGACCATAATGGGAAAGAGAGGCTTCCCCTTAGAAGCCAGGGAGGAGCTTCATTAAGACGAATATCTTACAGTAAGAGAATGATAGCCACCATAGACAGGGTGTGTCCTGGGTAAGTTTTGCCCCCTTGACAGAAACTAGAGTCACCTGGGAAGAGGGAATCTCAAACAATTGTCTCCATCAGATTGTCTTGTGGTTAAGTTTTGATTGCTGACCGATAAAAGAGAACCCATCCCACCATGGGAGATGCGATCTTTATACAAGGGGGTCTGGACTGAATAAGACAGATAGCTCAGCAAGTAAGGGAAAGGAAGTCAGTCAGCAGCTTTCCTCTATGGTCTCTGCTTCACTCTTTACCTTCAGATTCCTACCTTGACTTATCTCAGTGATGGTCTGTAACCTGCAAGCCAAGTCTACCCTTTCCTTTCCAAGTTGTTTCTGGTCATGTTATTTATCAACATAATAGAGAACCAAAATAGAGCAGGATGACAGGGTATGGTGGATTGAATGGAGACTCTGCCTCACCTTGCAGGGGATCTAGGTTTCCCCCTTCCTGTGGACCCTCTCAGGTCCCTCTTCTAGCTTATTCCCATTTCTTTGTTTCTACCACAGAACCCAGTGACCACACCAGGCTGGTGTCAGGTAGGTAATACGTCTCTCCTTAAGTACAAAAAGTCATGATGGTGCTTAACTGGAACCTTAACCCCTACTGGTACTGGAAGGTACTCCACATGCTAACAGAAGAAAAACGTAAACAGCAAGCCAGTTACAAACACATCTATCTACAATGGTGACCTGCCTACAAGATATTCTGGTACAATAGTGGCACAGATATTGTAGGAGCGACCAACCACTATTCCATGACGTGGAACCCATGCCTGACACTGCTTGGGTGGTCAAGAACCTGAGACTAACCAGGGATGTAGGGGAAATCTAATTGTTCTGCTAAAGGAATATAGCTATAAAATTACACAATTGACACTCTGCTGTACCCATAGATGAGTGTCTCACTAAGAGAAGTTTCCTCTTGGAAGTACACGGGAACTCACACAGTGACCCCAACTGGCCAATGCACAGAAAGTGAGAAACCTTGGAACACTCAGTTCTCAGTGGTTGTTTCCATCAAGTCCCTCCCCCTAGGGCTCAGGGAGGTATGTGGACAAGGAAGCAGAAAATTCTAAGAGCCAGTGTGGATAGAAGACACGGAGGAAACAGTGCCCTGATTACCTTGATGGGCCCAGTGATGTCTTCACGGCAGAGGGGGCTACTACACAGAAGCCAGCATGACTCAGCATGACTGGGATGCTCCAGCCTCTAAGTGAAGCCAGGAAAGTGGCTCCTCAGGGCTTCTAGGAGGTGGATCACCCCACACTTTGGCCCTAATTCAGTGGACCTGAGTTAGACTTAACTGTTTTCAGAAGTGTAACAGCATAAGTCTATTTTCTTTTAAAATAGTGATAGAAAGGTATTTAAAGTAGCAGACAATAAGATAGTGATGAGTTGAAAATAACCTAAAACCCAACAATAGGAGCCAAAATAACCTGGAATTCCAAAAGTAGGGGTTAATTATAAATGTCTCCAGGACAGAATTTCTGATAAATCTCCTTTCTAATCTTTTCTTCTTTCCTTTCTTCTTTCTTTTCTGAGGAGGGCCCTTGTGGTCTGTTGGAGGAGGGCCACTTGTTGGTTCCCAGCTGCCCGGCTAGCTTAGACCCAAAATAATCACACAGAAACTGTATTAATTAAACCACTGCTTAGCCCATTAGCTCTAGCTTCTTATTGGTTAAGTCTTACATATGAATTTAACCCATTTATATTAATCCGTGTATCATCACTAGGTCATGGCCTACCAGCAAAGTTTCAGCACATCTGTCTCTGGCAGCAGCTCCATGGCTTCTCTCTGATTCTGTCTCCTTTCTCCCAGCATTCCGTTTGGTTTTCCCCATGTAGCTCTGTTTCCCTATAGCTTGCTATAGGCCCAAAGCAGTTTCTTTATTAACCAATGATATTCATAGCATACAGAGGGGAATCCCACATCAGTGGTCCGAAGAGCAGAAAGCAGGGGCTGAAAGAACAGGGGTATGGGGCAGTCCTGCTGTGTCTCTAGTTAACTCCTTGCTGGATTGAGGGCAGGATAGTCCAGGAAGCAAAAGGAGCCAAAGTTGTAGTCTGGTGAGGCTTTCTGGAACTGGACAGGAAGCTCTGCAGTGAGAAAGACTTTCAGAGGGCTACCCTGACCCCCATAGCTGCATTTGGCCAGGATGGTATCTGCCAGGATAATATCTACCATGACAATATCTGCTTGCATTCAGTCAAGGGAAAGACCAAGTGAACATTTGAGCCATGTGAGATAGGCACAGGGAGAATTTGCAAAAACAAGCCAATCATAAGAGGCTGCAGTTTGAGCCCCAGTTTCGCTGTTGTGTCAAATAATGTTCATTTGGAACTGACTTACAGGATGTGCAGTTATAGAGCTGTGGGCTGCTCTGAAATATCAGGGGACTTTCTTTTCAGAGGTGAGGTGACAGCCCAAAGCCCTGTGTCTAATGAATAAATTGGATCTAATTTGACATTGGTATTTACAATAATGGTAATACTATTTGAACCACCTGTCATTCCAAAGCTTTGGGGCAGGAAGAAGGGTCTCTCTCTCTCTCTCCCTGTGTGTGTGTCTGCCTAAAGAAGTGACTAAATATTTAGTAATTTTATAAGCAGACTAATTATATTAAAAACATTAAAATCCAGATTTGAGTAAGGAAACGGTTAGATCAAAACCTTGACCAAAGAAAGGACACAATGCCATCTTTACCAGAAGTTTGAGTAAAAATCAAGATTAGGATTAATTTTGTCATCTAGGAATATATCAAACAACTTCCAAATGCCTTTTAAATATAACAAGATTTAAAATGATAAGAGTAAAAATTCTTTTCCTTTAGGTCAGAAAGAGTTGTCTTTTATTGAAAGCTTTACTCCAAACAGCATCCCTTTAGGCCACTGACACCTCAAAGTACTATTGTGTCTACTGGATCATGTGGTCCAAGTGGTAGAGCAGCCTGCAAAGCAGCCTGAACCTGTTGAAGACCCTGCCTGAGTCACTTGATAAATGGGCTTGAGTAGACATAAATTCTGTCTTTCTTGGTCTCGCAGCCATTCAGAGTAATTTTGATAGCAGTCACGAGTCCTGTCTCATTTGTTATATCTGATCGGAAAGAGACAAAGGAGCTGATAAGCATTTATAAACAATAACGTGATGTTTTATCTTCTTTTACTCTGCAGCCTTTTATTTCTGCTAATTTGAAAAGCTGACTTAGAGCATCAGGCTGCACTGCTTGGAAAGGAAAGTTAATCCCATGTAATTACAAGTAATCCCAGATCAGATGGATTATGGAATGTGGGAGCGATAGACCCAAGTTTCAGAGAAGAAGGGAATAAAGATGTGCTACCCCAAGTCATAGACACAAGAAAGCACCTGCAGCTCCCTTTGAGAGGAGGCAGGTTTCTCCAGGAAAGGCTGGAGACTGTTTCCTCCAGCTGGAACTTAGTGACTCCTCAACTATATGGCTAAGTTACTGCGTTCAGATTGTTTTTGAAGCCTGGAGTAGTCTTGATCTCATGACTACAGGCATCTACTACATTACATGGTCAGGTATATTTATTTATTCATTATGTATACAATATTCTGTCTGCGTGTATGCCTGCAGGCCAGAAGAGGGCACCAGACCTCATTACATATGGTTGTGAGCCACCATGTGGTTGCTGGGAATTGAACTCAGGACCTTTGGAAGAGCAGGCAATGCTCTTAACCGCTGAGCCATCTCTCCAGCCCCAGGTATATTTAGTTTTAACCCCATTTTGTTCATTCTAGTAAGTAAACCTTTTAATTATTAGGTACTGTACACACAGAAGATGACCCAGTCATCTGTGATTATCCCAGATAAATCTGTTTGGTGTCTACCAGCTGATCCAAAGTCTGACTTTCTCTTCTCCAGGTCCATCCCCACAGCCTCACTCTTCATTTCAGCGTCTCTCTTATTTACTTGATAGCATAAAGATGCCTTTGTGTATTTATTGGGTTATTTATCCGTGGGCTGTTCACCTCTTCCTCTCAAACTTGTGACCCTCCTCACCAGTTAAGTTCATTGTCTCTACAAGTTATTATACAAACAATGCCACCACGTTTTGTACATCTCTACGTCAATATTGTTAATGAATTAATGGAAGTTGAGTGAACCCTAGCCCCTGTTGGGGTTCGCATATGCTGTAGAACTCACAGCGGGCTTCCAGTGAGATTTGGCATGTAAAGGTGACTGGCTTGGAAAGCGGAATGTGGACATAAACAGACGCTGGCCCTAGCGGAAAGCATTTATTAGAAGGGGGCGGCATAGTGGCAGCCATTGAGGTTTACCATTTACTGCTGACTTCATCCCAGATCAGGAGGACACAGCCTGGAACAGGGCCTGAACAAATAGGTTCATGGAAGACACTTTGCCTGCAACTCGGGCGACCCGAGAGGAAGAAATTGCTTTCCTGATTCCTCCGTTCATCTTTAGCATATTAGCTGTGGTTCCTAGTAGGACAGGCAGAACACCTAAGAAGCAGGATGGGGTGGTGGAAAGGTCAGCAGGTTGTTACGTGAAAGGTCACCAGGCCTGCTTATGATCACAGGCTGGGAACTATCTGAAATGCTTGAGGGACTATCACTAGGGCTGGACCAAAAATAGGCAGATGAAAGCTAGCAAATGCCAGTTATGTTCAAAGTACAAGTTAGGACTAGAGACAAGAGATGTACCGTTCTCTGTGAATCGCAACATCCAAGGTTTTAGATACACCCCCTCCTCACCAGAACTCATTTCTTCCCTCCAATAATAATATTGAGTACGCCTGAGGCAGGGGCATTGTCTGGCTCCCAATCAACGCAGCACCTGTCAAGGTCAGGTGATTAATAAAGATGTGCACGATGAATCCGTACATAAACAGAGGAATAGAGTCAAGAAGCAGTCTTGGAAAAACTCAACTCCAAATGGAACAAGGACCCCACATAAGACCTGATACCCTGAAATGGCTTCAGGAATTAGACGGGAATTCCCTTCAATATATAGTCACAGGTAAGGACTTTTTGATTAAGACCCTGGTAGCACAGGATATAAAACCAAACACCAACCATGAGATCTCATGAAACGAAAACATTTTTATACAACAGTGGAAACTGTAGAGCATGTAAGGAGGCAGCCCACAGAATAAAAAAAAATTTCAAAGAAAAAGAATGAAAATAGGAAATGAGGAAATGGTTGTGCTAAGTCTGAAGAAGATAGTCTCTGAAGTTTAATTTCAACTGCTACAACAGAAAGTGAGGGGGAGCTGTGCTCTGCCTGCTGGGTGATGCCTGTTATGCTCTGTCTGCTGGGGTGATGCCTGCTGTGCTCTGTCTGCTGGGGTGGTGCCTGCTGGGTGGTGCCTGCTGTGCTCTGCCTGCTGTGCTCTGCCAGCTGGGTGATACCTGCTGGGGTGATGCCTGCTGGGTGATGCCTGCTGTGCTCTGCCTGCTGGGGTGATGCCTGCTGGGTGATACCTGCTAGGGTGATGCCTGCTGGGTGATACCTGCTGTGCTCTGCCTGCTGGGGTGATGCCTGCTGGGTGATGCCTGCTGGGGTGATGCCTGCTGGGTGATGCCTGCTGGGTGATGCCTGCTGGGTGATGCCTGCTGGGGTGATGCCTGCTGGGTGATACTTGTTGGAGTGATGCCTGCTGGGTGATGCCTGCTGTGCTCTGCCTGCTGGGTGGTGCCTGCTGTGCTCTGCCTTCTGGGTGATAACTGCTGGGGTGATGCCTGCTTTCTGGGTCCCAAGGGTTCCATCACTCGGAGTCCAAATGCTTCCTGTGTCAGCTACTGAGCTAGTGCCTCCCTCAGACCTTGTTTCCTTGAAGGGACAGCAGGAGTCCAAGTGCAAAAGTCAAATACATCAGACAAACTGGGCTCAGGAAGGACCCTTCTTAAACTTGATTTTTCCCTGGAAGGATGCTGCTGAACATTGGGTTAAGAACTGACCACTCCAAGTGCTAATGAGGACCCTGTGTCTGTGTCACATTGTGACTAAGTTCACACTCAAGTGCAGCTGTTTACTGACCATGTGACCATAATCACGTCTCCTAATTTCCTTGAGTTGCATTGTTCTTTCATAATGTTATACAAAAGAAGCATTTTACCCTCATCTCTAACTATTGGATTAAATAAAAATACTATATAGTTACATGTAAAATCAAGTCAATTGTAACATATATGCATGTACACATATATGCATATATTTGAAATATATGTGTACATGTGTGTTACACACATATATCCCCCTGTATGATGGTGAATCTTGGTTGTCAATTTGGCCACATCTAGAATCAACTAAAATCCAGGAAATTGGGCATGCCTAGGAGGAATTATTTCTGACTACCTCATTTGACGTAGGTAGACCCACCCTAAATCTGACAACACCTTCTGTTGGCAGCTTACATAAAAACAAACAAGCAACAAAACAAAACAAAACAAAACAAAACAAAACATGGAAGAAGAAAGCTTTTGGTTATTGCCTGTTTGCCCTCACACTTGCTAGCAAGTGTGTCTATACGGCTGCTGAGGCGTTCCTTCACTGTATTAGAACCTAGTTCCTGGGGTTTCCAACATAGACTAAGACCAGCTGAGACATCCAGTCTCAGGGACTGAAAACTATCAGATTCTTGGCCTTTCTCCAATAGACAGTTATTGTTGGACTAGATGGACCATAGCCTGTAAGCCACTTTAATAAGCCTCTTTTTAATGGGATACAGAAATCCCATTAAACAGTCTATTTCTCTAGAAAACCTTGACTCCAGGAAATTGTGAAGAAACAAAACAAAACAGCAACAGCAGCAACAACAACAAAACAAAAGAAAACCCCCTGAAAATAAAACCTAAAAACCAAACCAACCAATTCTCCCTAAAATCAGATATAAACTCTTTTATGGCCTCTCAGAATTGTCCCAGACTTTACTGTATCCTGTAAATTGACATATTCCAAAGACTGATTTTCTTCTCCCTGAGTCAAATTTTCAGAGCTCATTAAGAACCTCTGAGAACAATGTCTTTTATCATTTTTTCCTAAGCTAGATCTATTCTTGCAAATGGTCAGTAATTCAACATTAAGTGAAAATATACTCATGCAAATAATTTTCTTTTCTTTTTAAAAAGATTCTCTGCACTTTCAGTCTCAGCACTCAGGAGGCAGAGGCAGGTGGATCTTTGAGTTCAAGGGTAGCCTGGTCTACAGAGTGATTTCTAAGACAGTCAAGGCTACACAGAGAAACCCTGTCTCAAAACCAAAACAAAACAAAATAAACAAACAAAAACACAAAAAAGAATTCTTTATTGCATCTGCTGTGTAATGTTTTACTCTTTTGGCTTTTTGAGGGACTCCACCCAGCTCCCAAATAAATCACACACAGAGACTTATTCTTAGTTATGAATGCCTGGCCTTAGCTTGTTTGTTTCTTGCCACCTTTTCTTAAATTATCCCGACTACCTTTTGCCTCTGGGCTTTTATCTTTCTCTCTTTCTGTATACCTTTCTTTACTTCCTTCTCCATGGCTAGCTGGGTGGCTAGCCCCTGATGTCCTCCTCTCCTTGTTCTTTTGCTCCTTTTCCTCATTTCTCCTTCTATTTATACTCTCTGCCTGCCAGCCCCACCTATCCTTGTTCCTGCCTTCCTATTGGTTGTTCAGCTCTTTATTAGGGCCATCAGGTGTTTTAAACAGGCAAAGAATCACAGCTTCACAGAGTTAAACAAATTCAACATAAACAAAGGTCTCACCCCTTTAAATAATATCCCCCAACGTACATCAGTTGTAGACCCACAGATTGATGGCTTGGATTTTTCCCACAGAGACCTTTTGAGTAATTTAATGAAGCAATAGTGCTACAAGACAGTGCTCAGAAACCACGAGGTATTATCAAATAAAAAGTTCAGAACACTTGTGTAGTGGTAATTAAAATAGGTCCACAGAGCCCATAATAATGGACAACAAATCTTTATTGGGGAACACTCGCAAATAGAAAGCTACTGTGCACCTCTCCTCTGTGGGTGCTGGAAGCTGCGAGCTGAACTCCATCAACCAAACAAAAGGGAAAAAAAGGGCCAAACACACCCCCCTTCTGCGATCATAGTACCTCAGACCATGACCTAATGGGCTGATATCTCAAAGGCTACTGGCTGAATGAATTCCCACAACATATTTGCCAATCCCCAAGGTTTTTTTTATTTGTTTGGAAATTGTTTGCTTTAGCATTACACATAACCTTGGCTCATAAGAGCTCACAGAGTGTGAACCAACAACCAGGTAGCCTCCATAGGACTACCATAGGCCCTCTACCCATATATGACAGTTGTGTAGCTTGGTCTACTTGTGGAACTCCTGATGGGAAGAGTGATTGTCCTAAACTCTGCTGCCTGCTTTTGGAGAACTATTTCTCATACTGGGTTGCCTTAAAACAGTCTTAATACAGGGGAGGTGATTAATCTTACTGTAACTTGATATGCCGTGCTTCGTTGATATCTATGGTAGTTTGAATGTAATTGACCCCCATAACCTCATAGGGAATGACACTATTAGGAGATGTGACTTTGTTCTAGTGGGTGTGGCCCTTTTGTAGGAAATGTGTCATTTCTGGGGCAGTGCTTTGAAGGTTCCTGTGCTCAGGGTACTGCCTAGTGTTTTAGTCGATTTCCTGTTGCCTGCAAGATGTATGGTGTTTCAAGGTCCGTGCCAGCAAGCAAGCTGCAACAGGGTGTCCACAAACTACACTCAAATGCTCTGTAGCAGGACTGCCTGCCTGAAAGAGTCAGAGTCACTCTTAGCTTGTTTGACTGGGCAAAGAAAAAAAGACAGAAGTGAAAATGGGAGAGTAGCATACGTTGAAAAGAGCCCAAAGAGCAGGTTACAGGCACCTGCACTGGCCACAGCTCAGTCACAGGGCCCCCCACCCCCGAGAACCATAGCAAACGTGCAGGATCAGGGAGCAGCAGACACAGCATCCATGCTAAGTGCTGCCACTTTCCCATGGTCTGTGACAGTCAGTGTTTGGACTGGGGCGGTGATAGGCGAGGTGCCGTTTTAGTTAGAGAGGATGCTCTCAGAATGAACAGTGCTCTCTATTTGGATTTTGAGGGACTGGAGATCAAACTCAGGCCCTTGACTTCTAGGGTACATCTCCAGCTAATAATCCCTTTAAAATGTTTTAATTTCAATTTTTTTCTTTTAAATTAATAAGTCACTGTGTTTCATGATGGCATTTTCATATACACTTTGTTCATGTAGGTCCTGCTCTACCACTCCACGCTCTGCCCCCTTGTGCTGGGCGCCCGCCTTCAACAGCTTCTCCTCTGCTCTCCCATCATATGGTTTATATTCTCCTCTTAGGAACAGGCTTCTCCTGTCATAGTCCCCTTCCTAGTCCTATAACCCGCTCTCCACAGCATCTATATAAGATATATAAACATTGAACTCTAGGATTTGCATAAAATACACATGGTATTTAGCCTTCTGAGTTTACCTTATTTTGCAAGGCATAATAATTTCCAGGTCCACTTATGTTCCTAAAATTGCCATGATTTTGTTTGTCTTTACAGCTGCACAAAATTCCACTGCTTATTAGACCACACTTTTGTCTATTTGTTGGATGATAGACATGTAGCTGGTTCCATTCTCTGGCTATTGTGAATGCTATGGTAACATGAGTGTGTAAGTATCTATGACAGGATTTAAAGTCCTTTGGGTAGAGACCCAGGAGTGGTATAGCTGGGGCATATTCTTTCCTGCCCTCTATAGCATTTGGCTTTGGTTTGTCCTTGTTTTTCTAGGGCCTTAATGTGTATGGCGAAGTTATTTACTCGAGACCTCTTTGCTTTTTTAACTAAGCACTTAAACTATAAACTTTTCTCCTATCAATGTCTTAACTAGTCCCTAAACTTTTTAGTAAGCTGTGCTTCATTTTCATTTAGTGTTCAACTTCATCCTTGATTTTTTCAATGAATCATTGCTCATTCAATAGTTGTTCTATCCCCAAGTATGTGTGTTTGTCTGCGATTTTTCTTGTTGATGTCTAGATTTATTTTGTTGCATTCTGATCAGATACAGGCAACTATTTCTGTTCTTTTCTAGTTGTTAATACTTGATTTGTGGCTAGAATGTGATCAGAGAAGATAATCCACTGAGAAAAATGTGCATTCTGTATTTGTTGGGTGGAAATCTAGTTGATTTAATTAGCTCTGAATTCCCTTGCTGACTTTAAATGGAAGACCTATCTGGAGATGAAAATGGGGTACTGAAGTGATGTATCTGATTATTTTTTCCACCTTCATGACTTTTCATGTTACTTTTATAAAATTGGAGTCCCTGATACTTAGAATGCAAGTAAATACAATTGCTACATCTTTCTTTCTTATAAGTAATAAATAATAAGAAAATAGGAGCAATAATTAGCTACAGCCGCTCCTTTTCTGTGTTGGACACTGTAGACTTGTTAACAGGTTTGCTTTTGTCTTAGTTTCTTCCTATGCTATAACAAAACACTTGGAAAAACACAGTTTAAGGGAGAAGAAACGAGTGCCCCTGACTCACAATTATAGTCTATCATTGATGTGGGATTTCCCTCTGTATGCTATCAATATGTTTTACCATTTGTTAATAAAGAAGCTGCTTCAGCCTATGGCAGGGTAGAATATAGGCAGGCTGGAAGATATATAGAGAGAATAGGTGGAGTCAGAGAGACTCAGTGTAGCTCGGAAGGAGAAGGGCACACCCACCAGAACCTTAGGAGCCTTACTGGTAGACCACAGACTCACAGTGATACACAGATTAATGGATTAATAAATGGATTAATTCAAGATGTAAAAGCTATCTAGAAATATGCCTGAGCTGTTGATCCAGCAGTTTAATTACAACACTTATAATTAATATAGTTTCTGTGTGATTATTCGGGTCTGAACGGCCAGGAAACAAAAGAGCAGTCTCTACCTACATATCATTATGGGGACATCAAGGTAGCAGGAAATTGAAGTGGAGAGACACGTTACATTCACAGTTAAAAGGAGAAAGCAATTAATTAATTAATCCATGCATTCCCAGTACACTCTCTCCTTTTCATTTAGTCCACGACACAGTGTGTCAAATAGCACTACCCACATATAGTGTGGATGTCTCTAGTCAATTGACCCAGTTAAAAAATCTCTCACAGATATGCCCATTGACCAATCTAGACAACCCTTCATTGATAATCCCTTCCAGCTGATTCTAGATTGCATCAAGTTGACACCAAAACTAACCATTATGTTTTGTTCACCCTGTCTATTCATAAAATATTCATTTCTGTGCCTCATAGTTGGGAGTAGCTTTCTTCTGCCTCTTTATATATTCCTTTACATATTTTCTGTAGTTTCATGAATTGCCTTAGTTAAGATTTTTCTCAAAATGTTATTTTCTCCATCAGTTTTAAAAGATGAGTTACTGGGCATAACACTCATGGTGGCAAGTTATTTATTTCAGAGCTTAAAATATATCATGCTGTGTGTTCTGGTTTTTAGGGCTTCTTTGAAAGGTTTGATGTTATTTTGATTTGTTTGCTTTTATAGGTGAGGTGGCATTTTCCCCTTGAAGCTTTCAATGTTGTTTATTTCCTTTTTATTTAAAAATGGTTTACATTTATTTATTTATTATCTATTTATGTATATGTGTGCACTTGTTACAGGGCACTTGTGACTTGTGAATATGAAAGAAAAACATTAATTAGATTCTGCCTTTCTACTTTGTGGGTTCTAGAGGCTGAACTCAAATTGTGGCAAGCACACTGAGTCTCTGAGTGCCCTAAATTCTTGGCTTTATATTTTTGAAATCTTAACTATAATTATGTCAAAAATTTCTTCTCTATTCATGTCTATTTAGTAATATATAATAAATTCCCCTTTGTTTGGTTCTCCCTTTTCCTGCTTGGGAAACTCTATGCTATACATAACTTATACATATTGAACAACTTGTCCCTGCTTTCTTCAGTTCTTTCTTCTACCCCACAAATTCTTAGTTTTGCTCTCCAGGGTATATTCCAGAGTTCTTATAATGCTTAGTAATATTTTTTATAATACAGCTCTATGGCCAAATATATGCAGCTGCCAGAATTATCATAATACAATAATAATTGGAAAATGAAATACACTGAATTAAAAGGCAGCACTTACCTTTTCCCCTGGAAACTTCGGCCACCGTTGACCCTTGCATCATTCCCCTCTCCCCTTTGGAACCTGAACTCCTGGTTCTTGTCCAGCGCTCTTGCCTTCTAACCTCTCTCCTTGCTTGCACTCTAGCTCTGTTTGCACTCCCTGGTGGTGCAACTTGTTCACACTAGTCTGCTCTCCTGCCTTGGCCTTGGGAAGTCCCTAGAACATCTGCACTATCTCTGTGTGTTCTGCGTGGGAGCACAACTTCTTCATGCTAGTCTGTACTTTGGCCTTGGCCTATGGTAGTCCTCAGAACATCAGTACTTTCCTCTCTTGTATTTTCTGACCCTAGGCTGCTCCAGTGCTCACCCAGCTCCCTCTTTCCTTTATAGCCCTGGGAGGAATCTCAGCCACGCACCAGTTGCTGTTGGTCACATCTGGGCTGTGCCATCCAACTCCCAGCACCCCATAGAGCTCCTGAGTTTTAGGAAGGAGAGTTTGCATTTCCATGGCCCTCATCATGTAGCATGTCAGCTCTCTCATTCATACTTTACTGTCTGTCTTTCCCAATCCTTAGTTACTAGTGAATCGTAAGTATTCTTAACTCTAGAAAACTGTAAACTCCATTTCCCAGTCAGCATTATAGTGCCACTCTCTCTGAACCTTACAGGACAAAAGCGTAAAATACAACTCAGCAAAAAGATTCATATAAAATAAAATACATTAAAAGAGTATGGAAGGGGAAATATTATAAACATGTCTACCACAACAGAGGCATAAAACTCAACAAAGACACTTAAAAAAACTATGAAAAAACCAAACTACTATGAAACCTCAACAAGCTCACAGCTCCTCAAGACCAGAAAAGAAAGATAATGAGAGCTGAAACACCAGAAGGAGATTTGATAGTTCTACTTCTAATCAGAATCAACGATCCACATGGAAGACACAAACAGACAAAAGGAGCAAGAAAATCAACTTACAGCCTGAACAAGAAAGTTATAAATATAAATGAAATACTCAGAAATTTGGAGGAGAACTATTAAAACATTAAGGAAAGAATCAGGAAGGAACAAGAACCAAATAGACATGCTAGGAATGAGTCAACTAAGCGTTTTATGTTTCCATAAAAACAAAATGGAAAGCATCAACAGAAAGACCACACACAGCAGATATAGGGGTAGAGAACAAGACAATAACACATATATATGAATATATATACCCACACATATATACACAGAGACATTGCCAAAGAGCTGTACTTTTCACTATAAACATTGCACAGATAATGAATATCTTGGAGTCATTTTTGTAAACTAATATTTTAGACCATACAACTTAGAGCTCTGACGGAAGTGGGAGTCAACAAACAAAAATGTTGGTAATATGTGTAGGATGTGAACCTATGCATTTTAATTAAGTGTGTTCTAAATGAAAAGAATAGAGCTTTCAAGAAATTGTGACGCCAAGATAAAATTAAAGAGTCTGGAACCTTTACTTTCTCCTAAAATAGTTTGAAATCTTTCTGCAAGCACAGGCTGTATTTGTCAACATTAAAACGTGTGCATGCTATTTACAGAGTTTTACTTTTGTAGGAATGGGATGACAACTTAATGGTAAAGGTGCCTCTTTCTCTTCTGTTCCTGGTAAGTATCTGAACACTTTGTTTTTGAAACTTGAGAGCAATGTCATCTCTCACATGGCAACCAAAGGTGGAGACCAGTGTTGGAACTTTACAAACCAAATAAAAATCTTAGAAAGCAAAACTTTGTATATGAAGTCAGACTCACCTTTAACATTGCTTCTGAGGTAAGATTTGAGCAAATCTTTCAGTAGGAGCCAAGATTAGAATTGGGTTCTAAGTTCCTGGATTGCTAGGGGATACTCAGAGCTAGGGAAGAACAAAGACCCCTACAGTCATGGCAGATCAGGAGACAGTCTTGTTTCTCATTGTCTTGGACTTAGATATCATAATAACATTAGAAAATTATAAGTGTCCATGCTGGAAAGATGGCTCAGCAATTAAGACTATTTGTTTCTCTTGTAGCTTTGATTCCTGAACCCACACGGTAGCTCATAACTATCTGTAACCTTCATTTTCAGGGGGTCTGACATACGCTTCTTATCCACAGTTTGGATGCATGGACCAACAAAGAGAATGATATTGGTGCACAACTTAAATTATGATGCTGTGTTGGTTTGCATAAGAATGGCTCCCATAGGTTCATAGGTCTGAATTCTTGGTCCCAGTTATCAGAACTACTTGGGAAGGATTAGGAAGTTTGCTTTGTTGAAGCAGGTGTGACCCTGGAGGTGAGCATTGAGCTTCCCAAAGCCCACAACAGGCTCAGTCTTGCTCTCTCTGTGTTTGCAGCTTGCAGATCACATATTGTTCCAGCCCCATGCTGGGACTGTAATTATATACAAACCTAAAAGAAAAACCTCAAAAACAACCTGACCCAGCAAGTTTCTTGCACACTAGATATTTGCTCTGAGGTTTGGTATCAGGTAGCAATAACTGGCTATGTTTCCTTCCCCACTGAAAATTCCCGGTGGAAGAAAAGAGTTAAAAATAAAGCCTCTTATCCTTTGTTTAAAACAAAGGGGACAGCAAGGATATTGGCTCATGCATAGACAGGTCACTTTACAGACAAACCATCCAAGCTAGGAAGGAACTCTGAGGACCTGAGGATGTGGCTTAAGTTTCTTGAAGTGAATAAACTATAAACAGTAGTAAGAAAGCCTGTCGGGGACTCCTGTCCTGCATATCAGGGGCTCCCTTCCAGACCTGGATTACACAAACCACACCCAAGCACCCGTTTCACAGAGAGAGCCTTTATTAAGTGGGAAGACAAGTTAAAGTGATTGCTCTCCGACTCAGGCAGGAAAACAGCAGCAAATGACCTTGCAGGTGTCATTCTTAAGAAGAGAAAAGGGGGAGGTTTGTGTTAGAATAGGCTAGGGTGTGGTGGTAAAGGAGATAGGGGAGTAGGGAGAAGGGAAAGGGAGCAAGGGACAGGGGCAGGGATATTTGTCCCAGAGGGACAAGTTTTGCCTCTGGATAGAGAGGAGACAGATGTGGCACATGGGCAAATGGTGGTTTATAAAGGTAAGGGGGGGAAGCCCTGTGTTAGTTTGAGGTGTTTAATTTAATTAATTTTAATTTTAATTGAGCATGTTAATTGGATGAACCAAAGGGGGCTTCTGATTGCTGGATTTTGGTAGTCAGCCTCAGGAGGAAGAAGTGGCCAAATGAGGGAATACCTTGGTGGCTAGCTGTAGGAATGTAATCCAACTGTTTTTAGCAAGGCAGAGGGAATGGGGAGAAGGGCAAGGCCTGCCAGAGCCACATGTTCAAGTGAGCAAGTGTCTCTTCAAAGCCCTTATAGCAAATGACCTTTATAAGGGTTGGTGACTATGAGGCAGGCAAACTGTGGAATATGGGCAACTATCTTACAGTTAGTACAGTCATCATCGCTGTTATTGCTATTAATTTCTATGTTTTGGTCTCACAGTTGGGGATCCCAATGCATATAAACCGTACAAACCATGCAAAACTTGGGGTGGTTTTATGGCGAGCTACCCATCATTTTCTTATGAGACAAGCTGACCAGTTCAGCACGTGGCTTCCCTTTCTAATTTGTTTCACTTAGTTTTGCTAGTTTTCTGCACCTAAAGATCATTTCCTGGTATCTCAGGGCATGCAAACACCCACCTCCACAGCGGAGGTTCTGATGTGCTGTACAGTGTGTAGAAGGACTGTGGAAATGTGAGCCAGAGATTGCAAATGCTCATTTTCAGCCAGATCATAAGAGGGACAAATTTTTGAAGAATTGCTGAACAAACAGTACAAGGGAATGTGCATGCATAGAAATTAGAAATTAATAAAGCCCACAGCTTCCTTGAGCTCTTAAAAATTTAAATACTTTCCCTACATTTTCTTATTAGCTTACCAGAGTAACTTTCTTTTATTGGATTTTCTTCCTTATTGCCACCAAATAAAATAGCCTTAGGCTCACTACAAAGGGAAAAAAAGATTGAAACAAATATGAAATGTTATCTGACTTGATAACTTTGTAGGTACCTGCCACATTGTTTTCATGCATAAAATTTAAAAAAGAATAAAATATCAAACTCTCTCTCTCTCTCTCTCTCTCTCTCTCTCTCTCTCTCTCTCTCTCTCTCTCTCTGTGTGTGTGTGTGTGTGTGTGTGTATTCACTTAACATTTACAGGAATAGAGTAATCGATTTTATCACATGGTCATTTAGGTTGATCCCAGTTACGCTCTGCTGCTGGATGGTCAGGTTATTTCCAGCGAGCTTGTTGTTGTGGGATGTTAGCTTATTTCTAGCCCATTACTACTGTACTATTTTTTGTCATGGTAACAAATTTCCACAATTTGTGTAGCTTAAAAGAACACATGGGCCAGTGGGCTGACTCAGAGGGCAAAAGCCAGACCACCTTGAGGGATCCCTAAACCCACATGTGGGAAGGGAAGAGTCAACTCCCCAGTGATGTCCTGTGACCCCCATATGCACACAGTGGTGTGATGTTCTGTGACCCCCATATGCACACAGTGGTGTGATGTCCTGTGACCCCATATGCACACAGTGGTGTGATGTCCTGTGACCCCCATATGCACACAGTGGTGTGATGTCCTGTGACCCCCATATGCACACAGTGGTGTGATGTCCTGTGACCTCCATATGCACACAGTGCTTGTTCTCCACATACATACATACGTACAAATGTTAAATGGATGGAACTTTTACAAATCATAAACTTGCTCTCTCACAGTTTTGGAGATCATAAGTGTGAAATCAGTTTTCTAAGTCAACGAGTCATTCTGGGAGTCCCTCTGGGAGCTCTGAGAGATGTATCTATTTCCCTGCCCTTGCAGGTCTGGGCAGTTTTATCTTCCCTGTTCACCTGTCTTTTGTATAGTGCCTCTCTGCTGCTTCTTTCTTACAAGGATATCGCTATCACACCCTGGGCCAACCTAGATGATGGAGGATAATTTTCTTGCCTTAAGATCTTTAACCTTAACGATACCTTCTAACTCTCTTGTCATATAATTAATATGTTTCCAGGTTCTGAGGGTTAAAGCATGGATATCTTTTTTATTCTTAGTAATGAAATAGAATACAATAAGACAAAACAAAAGCTAACACATCAAAATTGGACCAAACAAACAAACAGAATGAAAAGAGCCAAAGAGAAGGCACAAGAAACAGAGAGCCACTTGTTTGCACACACAGAAATCCAATAAAACACTAAATGGAAGCAGTAATATATACACAGAGGACCTGTAGAATAAAAAGAAAGAATAAAAATGCATAAATAAAATTAAAAAATAAAAAGAAAAGCTCTGATATGACGTTATGAGACAAGGAACTCCCAAAGATATCACTGAGTTTGGTTTTCTGCTGGCCATCTATGCTTGGCATGCAAGGATGTGGCTATCTTCAGCAGCCAATATTCAGCCTACATAAAACAATACATACATACAGCCATACAACAATAGCTGTTTATGAACACAATTTTGGGGGGAAATAGTAAGGAAAAAGAAGGAAAATATTCTCTTTACATTCTCCAAATTTTATATATATCACTTGAGATGTGTAAAGAAATGCAAAAAGTTATAATAAAATTTCTAAAATTGCCTGATGTTTGAGACTAGCAGTATGTATTTCAACTACCCTGGCATTCAACTAGCTTTGAATCAAATTTAAACTGTTTTCCACCAAATAACCTAAGGCCCATCCCGGAATAGACACAAGACAAGTGAAATTGACTGTAGGAGTTTTATCAGGGGACTGAAAAGTCAGCTGAGATCTGGAGAAAATGAGGTGCACCGGGGATGATCTATGGGGAGAAAGCTCCTCATCCAAGGAATGAGGGGTGCATCTGTAGGTTGGGATTGTGTGGCTAATGGTGTGTTCTACGATGGCAAGGGGAAGGCTGCTCTAAAAAGAAGCTGTGTAGTTAAGTAGGGGTAGTTAAAGACAGACCTTGTAAGGCTTGCTGTGGATGAATTTGATCTAAAGACAGAGACAGATCTTCTGAAAATGACACAGGTCATCTGACACATGAACTTAATTATTAAGGTGGCAGCTACTCTCCAAACTGATCTACTAATTCAACAGAAAACCCACCAAAATTCCAGTTGCTTTTTTTTTCAAAAATAGCAAACAGATTCTGAAATTCACATGGTTATGAAAGAACCATTAATGTGATTTCAAGAGAAAGAAACAAAATAAGATGGCTTATACATCTTTATTTCCTTTATTTTATTTTTCCCTTTTTTGAAAACAGATTTTTTTTTCAGACAATATATCCTGTTTAGAGCTTTGCCTCCCAAAGCTCCTTCCAGTTCCTCCTTGCTTCCCCTCCCATCTGGATCCACTCCCTTTTTGTCTCCCATAAGAAAAGAACAGGCTTCTAAGCGATCATAACAAAATAAAATAAAACAAAAAACCATTGCATCGCCATTGTACAAGGCAAACAGAAGGAAAAGAGTCCCAAGAGCAGGCACAAGAATCAGAGACCCACTGGTTCACACACTTATGAGTCCCATAAAAGTACTAACCTGAAAGCTACAATACACATGCAGAGGGCCTGGTGCAGACCCGTGCAGGCCCTGTGCTTGCTGCTTCAGTCTCTGTGAGTTCACATCCTGATTTCAATCTCTGCGAGACTGCTATAATGAAGACAGCATGAAGACGGACATGTGGACTGATGGGATGGGCTGAGATAATGAATCATTACATTAACAGTCAGTTTTTCCCAAAGGTGCCACAATAATTCAATTGGAAAAGAATAGTATGTCCAAAAAAAAATCTTCCAAAATAGCTGGTTGTGTTTAGAGGGAAAACAAACCAAACCAAAAACAAAATCCTTAGATCTTAGTTTATTTCATAGGCAAAAATCAGCTCACAGGAGATCATGAACCTAAATTTAAAAATTAAAAATTTGACACCATCTTGAAGAATGCACACAGCCTTGATTTCCTTTGAGATACTCATACTAGGGAAAAGCAAACCGAAGCCCATTGAGAGGCGCAAGAGAATATAAGCACTGGAACAGCTTCACAAAACAATGCGATACTAAGCATTTACAGCGAGCTGCTGAGACTAGAACTATACAATGTTGTGGGAGCGAAGAAACAGTCCATTCACTTCAGCAGACAATTAGAAAGGTTCTCAAAGCTGAACATTGTCTTCACACGATCTATCAGTTGTGCCCCCAGTTATTTGTCAAGAGAACCGAGAACACGCACCTACACATTCTACTAGAATGTCTATAGTAGCACTGCCATAGTGCCCAGGATGGAAAAAGTCCTAATACATGTCAACAATGAAAAGGTAAATACGTGTAGTGAATTCTCACAAGATGCTGTTATGAGGCAAAAAGAAAATGGCTCAGTAAGAAGGAAGAAAGTACTGTGGCATGCTTCAACATGGACAGAACTTGAGAAATGCTGTAGTGCACCAGAGAAGCCAGTAAGGAAGGCCGCATAATGTCTGGTTTCATTGGTATGAATTTCCAGAAGAAGAAAGTATTTCATGGGAGAAAAACAAATTAGTGATGATCTAGGTCTGGGGATGGTGCTGGGATGGATTGGGGATGATCAGACAGGTTGAAATATTTCCTTTTGGTTGGTGAAAACATCTAAAGTTAGTCCACAGGATGGCTGCAGATCCTCACAAGATCAAGCTTTTCAACTGGATAAAATTTGTGGCATGTGAATCTTATTAAGTTATTAAAATGCAGCACTAGTATACTGCAACATAGATAAACTTAAATACATAATTTACATGAAAAAACTAAACACAAAACACATAGCATAATTCTTTTTAAGTGAAATGTCTAGAGAGGGCAATATACAGGCATGGAAGGTGAGGTGTGCTGGCTGCCTAGAATTTAGGGTGAAAGAGGATTGGTAAATGGAGTTTCCTTGTTAAGAAGAGGAAAATGTTGTAAAGTTAGAGGGTGGTGGTAGGTGTACAACTCTATCAATATTGAGTATCAATATTCAATACTAAGCAAATATTGAATTATATATCTTAAAGACTTTAATGGGATGTAAATTCTTTGATAAAGCTGCAAAAAATATTTTAAAATTACCTGTAAACTGACCCAGTCAACTTTTAGTGTAGAATTGACTAGAATTTATGTGATATTTTATTTGTGTTTTAATAAATAAAGCTTGCCTGGAGATCAGAATGCCAAGCTAGCCACACTAGTCAGCCATAGAGGCCAGGCAGTGAGTGGTTGCACACACCTTTAATCCCAGCAGCCACACTAGTCAGCTATAGAGGCCAGGTGGTGGTGGTGTACACCATTAACCCCACACTAGAGAGGAATATAAGATGAGAGGAGACAGGCCTCACTTTCAGTCTTGGTTTGTGGATTTGTGAAGGCCGGATCGCCCATTTTTGGTCTGAGGTAGAGGTAAGAGCCAGTGGCTGGCCACTTTGCTTTTCTGATCTTCAGCTTGAACCAAAGTATCTATCTCTGAGTTTTTATTATTCGTGCTACAAGAATTGGCAGGCAGATAAACATGTTAAGTTTTTTTAGTTTGGAGTTAAATGTGGCCCTTTATCCTTACTTTAAAGTTGCGTATTTGCTCTCCACAGGTAGAATTATGGTAGTTCGCCCACTGCAGTCAGCTCTGTGCTTTGTCTGTTGCCTCTGTGTAACTGACCAAATTCCTGAGAGAAACACTAATAGGTGAAAAGATTTATTCTGGTTCCTAGCTTCAGAGGGTCCAGCCCAAGGTCGCTTGGCCCCATGAACGTGGGCCGAGCATCAGTGGAAGAACAGCAAAGGGTTGGACGTGAAGTCAAGTGAGGAGGCGGACCTAGGAACCAGGATATCCTTCAGTGGGAACCAGGTGACGCTCCTCGTGATCTTCCTCCTGCTAGACCGCACTTCTTAAGGTTTACAGAACCTTGCAAGAAAGCACCACCAGAAGGGTGTTTTAATACATGACCCTGTGGGGACAGGATATTCAAACCAGAACCCATATTGTCTTCACAATTTCCATAAAGCCACAGCACACGGCAGCTATGCCACATGCCCACACGTGAGAAGAAAGAGGACCCTCTAGGGTCCATATGTTAAACCATGGAAGCTTCTCAAGTCAACTAATTTCAGGGCAGGAGATTAATTGCGATGTCAAATTGCTTCTCCGGAAACAGATGCAGTAAAAAGACTGGCAACCTGTGGCTTTCTTAGTTCATCAAAGCCAAGAGACATGTTTATGCCTGTGGTGTCTGGGTGCCTTTCATCTTGGGTATTAGCTGAGAGCTGCCTCTGTTTGGATGCAGAGGGGGCCTCTTCTGGGACAACAAGTGTGTGCTGGAATATTCAAAATCCAAACATCTATTTAGCCTGTCATGGCCTCCCATCAACAATCTGAGTTTCATAATAATATATTTATGAAAACAGTATGCTTCCACTGCTCTTAAATCAAGATGCAAGTAAGATAATATTATGTTACAAAGCTCAAATTACAGGCAGTAAATGTTTAACTGTTTCTAGAAGAACAAGTATGAATTTCATGTGTGATTGGAGGATGCAGCCATTGGCCCAGGTGGAATATAGTGTATGTTGAGGAAGACGGAAACTGAGCACCCGACACCATCAGGAGCTTTTTCAACACTAAATGCTTAGAGGAAGATTATGACTAAAGCAGGAGGAAGCAATTTATAAACGATAAAATCCTTTGAAATTATTACTATAACTTGAAATAGTAGAGGCAAGGTAAGTACAAATGATTGGGTGCTGTGTTAATTTCCTACCCATTTCTGCACAGGAGAGAAGAAGATGGAGATCAATGTATCCTTTCATCTGCTATCATCGAATGGGAATTAATTAGGATTCCAAGTGCTTATAACTGAGGGAATGATGAAGAAGCATCTGAGCAGCCGTGCTCATGGCAATGGCTGTAGCGCTCGGGCTTCTCGGCAGCACCCTGGGGAGTTCATCAGTGGGTTTGGGGTCTAGGTGTCTCCCGAAATCCACACAGTAACCTTTAAATCCTGTTTCTCTGAGTTGAGGAGATAAAGGCATCTGGAGGCCCTAGTGTTTCCTTTGGTTAGGGGAAAAGAAAAGTGGACAGAATCTGCCACTGTTCTTGGAAGCATCCTTAATGAACAGAAGGGGTCAAACATAGGTAGTATATACTTGGACATGGGCCTTCACTTAGATACAGAGTCAGGCCCCACCTCCTACTAGCTCCCTCTTCAGGAGAGAGAATTGGGAGCAGTTGGTGCTATGTATGTCTTGACAATTCTCAATTTATGGTACCTGGCCCTCCCACGCTCTCTCTCATGTATGCCACACTGAACTAAATCCCACGATGTGAAACTTCCACATCCATCACCGGCCCCCAAGGTTGTTGTGAGCAAGATTCCTCTTTGCCCTGGGGATTGGTCTGCAGATTTCTGTGGGAGTGGGGTCGTGGGAGTGTTTGTTCAGGGATATGTTCTGAATGCTTCTCTCTCAAGAGGCTCCTCTGACTTTCTCTGCTGGCCTTCTCAGGGCAGTTCTGTCTCTTTCTTATTCTTACTCTTTTATTTGTTTGTTTGGTTTTGGTTTTTCTGTTTGTTTTTCAAGACAGAGTTTCCTGTCCTGGCGTTCACTCTATATAGAGCAGGCTGGCCTCGAACTCAGAGATCCACCTGCCTCTGCCTCCCTTGTTCTGGATTAAAGGTGTGTGCCATCATCACCTGGCTCTTATTCCCACTTTTAATGAAGCTCTCCACAGCTTCTAAAGGGAACACTCTCCTTCTCTTTAATGCTCACTCCCACCTCAAGGACCATTTTTGGCCTTGAGGCTCTTTAAGCCTAATAGACCTTATACTTGAAGGGGCCTATCCTGGCTGGTTATGTGTCAACTTGACACAAGCTAGAGTCATCAGAGAAGAGGGAACCTCAGTTGAGACAATACCTCTGTAAGATCAGACTGTAGGGCATTTTCTTAATTAGTGATTGATTGGGAGAGTCCAGCCCTTTGTGGGTGGGATGTCCCTCAGCTTGTGGTTCTGGATTCTACAAGAAGCAGGCTGAGCAAGCCATGGAGGCAAGCACGTAAGCAGCATCCTCCCTGGCCTCTGCATCAGCTCCTTCCTCCAGGTTCCTGCCTTGCTTGAGTGCCTGTCCTCAAGGTTTTGATGATGAACTGTTTTATGGAAGTATGAGTGAAATAAACCCTTTCCTCCCCAAGTTGCTTTTGGTCATGGTGTTTCATCACAGCAGTAGTAACCCTGACTAAGACAGGATTGTGTTTTTCATCTTCCTTTCTGGGCCAATGGCTACTGATCTTTTATTATATTCAACTGTGGAGTGAGGAACTGTGGAGTGAGGTCGCTGTCTCTGATCTAGGAATCTGGGTGAAGACACACATGATTAAACCCCAATGGCCAGTTTAACATTTGTCGGGTTGCTTTTTGCCTACGATGCCAGAGCTGTGTGGAAATGGCACATGGATGTCTGTTAGGGGAAAATCAGCCTTAGTTTGGCAGGTGACAAAGCAGCTTGCCATTGCCTCCTCTGACAGTATTATTATGATTTAAAAGATAAACTATTCAACACTCTGGCAGTATAACTGTTCAATACATGTACTATTGAATCTGACTCTTGGAAGGCTCACCTACAGCCAGAACATTCCTGACTCATTAGAACCCTCGGAGTTCTGGGAACAGCTCTTTGTTCTAAGGAGCCCTGATGTGTGATCAAAGGCGCAGGACCAGGAAGGGGAGAGAGCCAACTTGTGAAGACTTGGGCAATAATCTACCTCCTGGACTTGCCTTGTTTCCTTTCCACAAGGTCTAAAGCAGATCACAGGCTTTGGTGTCTGTATCTCAGCATGCGTTAGCCAGGTGAGCTCATGTCTCTTCATTTGTAAAGAAAAAGTTGCCTGAGGACTTGTGATGGAAAATGAGGCACTGAAATATATCCATCCAGCTGCATTTCAGAAGACCCTTCCTGTGAGAGCACAGAGATGGTTTTCTAGGGTCTTTGCATTGTCTTTGACGAGTCCCATGACATTTGGAGGATGCGATCTCTGTGGCCCTGATGAAATACTTCTTTTCTGAATATTCCCAAACTGGGTACCAGATGCTGCTGCGCAAATCAGGAGCCTCCTCAACCTGAATCCAATTCATGGCCCAGAAGAAGAAGAGGAGTAAGGAGCAATTTATAAGAATAAAATGGTAGCTTAAATATAGTTGAAAATAATGTATGCTCATGATTTTATGGTCTTGACCACAGAACTCCCTCAGAGGATTTGGACAAATCACTGTGTGTGATAAACATACAATTGCCAAGGGGTATCCTTGACAACCAGAGGGTAATTGCTCAGGAACAGCTGCCTTCTGGTAAGAAAGGGAGGCCAAGCAGGAGTGAGGAATTATTCCAAAATATTCTGAGAAAACTGGACTAAGTGCTTAAGCTCGCGGGGATTCCCATGCTGTTAACAGTTAGGAGTGGTCACTCACCCAGTGTGACATTTTATTAGATGAAGCCAAACTCTGAAGGATGTCTAGGGACAGAGAGCCCTCTGAGAATTGAGCTATTCACTAAGTCTTTTAGCAGCATCTTGAAAGCATAAGGTGAGTTCACAATATGAACACTTTAGCTATTTGGTTATTTTAGCTATTTGGTTACTTTAGATATTTGGTAGACCTAGGTGCCATTTGAGCAGGGTCATTTGGGAAAACATGTCACCTACAGGATCACTCATGAAGATAAATCCAACTGTGAGGAAGTGGGTAGAGGCCCATAATTCATCCGTGAGTTAGGAATACCGACTTTCTTTCATGACCAGTGTCATCACATTAACATACTAAAATGGGCCTAGGAATTTTACAAGATGGGTGCAATTTGGGGCTACTAATTTTTATAGCTTTGCAAATTATTTTAAATTCAGAGAGTGACACATTTAAACATAAAATGGCGAATATGTAGCATAGATTATATAAAAACATTATACATATGTTTTTCTTTGGGTTCACCTTGCTATTTGGCTTCTCTAGGCTTGTGAACTATAGGCTTAATGTCCTTTGTTTATGTCTAGAGTCCACTAATGAGAGGGTACATACCATATTCATCTTTTTGGGTCTGGGTTATCTCACTAAGGATAGTGTTTTCTATTTCCATGCATTTGCATGCAAAATTCAAGATGTCATTGTTTTTTACCACTGAGTGTGTATATTCCACACTTTCTTGATCCATTCTTCCATTGAGGGGTACCTAGGTTGTTTCCAGGTTCTGGCTATTACAAAGAATGCTGCTATGAACATAGTTGAACAAATGCTTTTGTAGTATGATTGGGCATCTCTTGGGTATATTCCCAAGAGTGGTATTTCTGGATCCTGAGGTAGGTTGATTCCCAATTTCCTGAGAAACCACCACACTGGTTTCCAAAATTTGCATTCCCACCAGCAATGGATGAGTGTTCCCCTTACTCCACATCCTCTCCAGCATAGGCTATCATTGGTGTTTTTGATTTTAGCCATTCTGACAGGTGTAAGATGGTATCTCAAAGTTGTTCAGATCATTACCCCATTTTTTAATTGGGTTATAGATCTTCCTGGAAATTGGAAGCAAACAAGATCGCCGGGCAAAAGTTGGGAGCACAAGGGTGGGAGTAGGGGTGGGGGTGGGATTGGGGGAAGGGGAGAGGGGGAAGGAGAAGGGAGAAGGGAAGGACTGGGGAGAGCTTGGGGGAGTGGGAGGGTGGAGATGGAGGAAGGGCAGATATTGGAGCAGGGAAGAAGATATCTACATTAAGGGAGCTATTTTAGGGTTGACAAGAGACTTGGCTCTAGAAGGGATCCCAGGTGTTCATGGAGATGTCCCAGCTAGGTCCTTGGGCAGCAGAGGAGAGGGTGCCTGAACTGGCCTTGTCCCATAGTCACACTAATGAATATCTTGAATATCACCATAGAAATTTCGTCCAATGGATGGAGATAGAGACAGAGACCCACATCCACATCAGAGCAATGAGTCCAGTTGAAGAGCAGAAGGAGGGAGAAGATGAGCAAGGAAGTCAGGACCTCTAGGGGTTGGTCTACCCACTGAGACAGTGTGCCTGATCTAATGGGAGCTCACCAAATCCAGCTGGACGGGGAATGAGCGAGCATGTGATCAAACTGGACTCTCTGAATGTGGCTGCCAATGGGGGCGGACTGAGAAGCCATCGATAATGGCACTGGGACCTGTCTCTTCTGCATGTATTGGGTTTTTGGGACCCTAGTTTGCTTGGATGCACACCTTCCTAGGCCGGGATGGAGGGGGGAGAGCCTTGGACTTCCCACAGGGCAGGGTACCCTGCCCTCTCTTAAGGATGGAGGGGGAGGGAAGAGGGTTAGTTGGGAAGCGGGAGAGGAATGGGAGAAGGGGAAGAAGTGTAAATTTTTGAATGGAAAAATAAAAAAATTTAAAAAACATTATACATTTCTATAATTGTTTCTAAAGATAAGTTATTAGAGTGCTTATAACATTTGTTTTCTACAGTTTTGTATTACATTGTCCATATCCTTCTCATCTGCTTTGATTTTCTTCTATCTCTTGTCCAACCCTTTCTTTCTAAAGTCTGCCTCTGACTTTCATGTCGTGTGTGTGTGTGTGTGAGTATGAGTGTATGTGTGTCCCACTGCATTTGACTAAGGTTGTTTGAATGAGCATGGGTATGGGATTATTCATTCACCAAGGGTAATCTACCAGTAGATACACCACTGAGAAATATTCCCCTCCCTTCTCTAGCAACTATTAAGTGCTTAAAGCTTCTTAAAGAATGGTGGGGCCTTACAAACCCACCCCCACCCATGATGGAATATTTATAGTTCAGTCTTGCACAGGTAACTACTGTTTCTGTGAGTTCTAGGGCACGGCAACAATGTCACATACAGAAGACAGCATTTCACAATACTTTTTCCTATGTTCCCATACTTAAACTTTTTTCTACTCTGTCTCCATCAATGTTCCCTAAACACCTTTGAGAAGGTAGAAAAGATATATTCCATTTAGGCTGAGCATTCTATAGTTACTTATTCTCAGCATTTATCCAGTTATGAGTCTTTGAGTCTTGAAATTAACCATTGTCCATGGCAAACAGAAGTTTCTCTGATCAAGGCTTAGATTAGAACTAATCTATGGAAATCAACACAAAAATTTAGAAGGCAATAAGCAGTAGTGGAGTCTCCCAGGAGCCTATAATCTCCCCATACAAAGGTTTTGACTAGATGTTCAGTACTAGACAATTTCCTCCTGGGGAGTGGGTCTCAAGTCCAGTCAGGAAGAAGTTGACTACCTTTTCTTAGTTGAAGATTCTCTGGGAGGGTGGGTTTGGAGAGAGGAACGGGGCTTTCCAGATCAAGCAAGAGTGAGCTCGAGGTTCCAGCTGAACACTCTTAACTACTGAACTATCCCTCTAGCCACAAGCAACAAGATCTTATGTGGCTAAATTCTTTTAAAATATTTCACTCAGAATTTCATACAACTCATTTTCATCATATTTTCTTCAGTCCCAGTCCTCCTAACTCCTTCCAAATCTACCTCCACCTCTCTATCTACCTTCTTCAATTTCATGTCTTCTTCTTTTTTTTTTCCGAGGACGCTGACTCTCCTTCCCCCAGAATTTATCTGACATGGATATGTCAGAGAACATCCATGATGAGTAATGGGAACCCATGAGCACCTTCCCTTCCCATGCTGGGATGTTCATTGATTTGATAGTGTGCAACTCTTGTGCAGGTAACCATAATCTCTGTGAGGACAAGAGCGCAACAGTTTCTGCCATGTCTAGAAGACATGGGCTTGTTCTAGTCCTCCCTGACTTATGATTGTTAATGCCCTCTCTCTGGGATAGTACCTGAGTCTTAGGAAGGGGCTTATGATATAGATGTCTCCTTTGTGGTTGTGTCTTTCACTTCTCCTATGAAATCTCCAAGATCCACTAATCTACAGGTAGAGATGGGAATTTAGAGGAACGTTTGATATTAAATCTATTCAGCAGAATACTACTGCTGAATGAGAACTAGTAGATTTACCCTTAGGGCCTATAAAATCCCCAACCACTGATTCTTGGTCAGATTTATAATACCAAGAATATTTGTCTTTATGTGGAGCAGGCTTTAGATTCAAATCAGAAATTTTTCTGCCATTATTGTACCCATGAGTACATCTTGTTATGCAGACATTATTGCGTTTCACAGGGTTCATAGTTGAAAGACTATTGATGATGCATCACCCCAGCAGGCTATGTAACATCTGCTAGTACAATGGAAGCTAGCCAGCAGGAAGGAAGCTCCCTGGTGAGTACCAGCTTCACATCTTGTGGTCAATGTGTGTGTTATCTTCATCAATAAGATCTTGGCATTGAGGTCTTATGGGCAACAACAAGCAATGGTAAAGCCTATGTTGTTTGGGGGGGTTTCTCGGGCACCTCTGACCAAAATTCGAGGGGAGAAATCCCACACCTGGCACTGGATTTCTTCTTTAGAAACCTCTGTCTTCAGGGATGAGCATACTCCCTTGAGTAGGGTAGCTCAAGTTAAATTCTTTTATATGCTATAAATTATGTGACTAAATATTATTTATATGAAGGTAATAAAATACTAGGTTTTCATGTGGCCTTTCCAAATATTAGTTATTCCTCTCACAAAATGGGTGACTTCTTTAGCAAGCTATTGAAATCAGTTGTCTCTGCTTCAGAAACATATTTATTTTTATACATGTCCTCTATGGTGTTGCTGCTTGTGTAGTTCTTAAAAAGAGTGTAAGTATAGCTGGTGTATAAGCATAAGAGAAGGACAATGGGGAAAGAAATGAGAGCACAGAAATCGTCTGGTTCCATGAGTGCATTGGTGGTCTGGGAGCTATGGCATTGGAGATGATCCTGCTTGAGGTGATTTATGAGTAACATTAGATTGTAAAGGGGAGAAGTGGCATGTTCTAAACTACAGTCAGTATCATGGAGGGTAAACTACAGCAAAGATGTACACAAGACATTCAGGAATGTGTGGTCAGCTTATCTCCATTTGTATGTTTCCAAAGATAGGAAATACATAGAAATATCAATGGTCATTAAGATAAAAATGTACTGCCTCATTTATTTAATATGTATATATAAAATGAGTCTTTAGTGACATATTGGAGAATATTGCTTAGATATGAGGTTGGAGTTGCACTTTTTACCATCCATCTCAAGCTAAGTTTTAAGATCTACATGCACAAAAGTCTTGGAAGAGGAAATCAAGAAAAGGCAAGAAGAGAAAAAAGAGATGGAAATTAATGGGAACAGATTGGGTTTAAGGGAGAAAGACAGTGTAAGTGAGAGCAACTGGTGCTCCTAAATGGATTGAGTGTTGGGGTCATTGTACCAGCTTTGTAAACAAGATCTAAAGCTGATGCAGAATTTGGAGGAGAGCAAATGGCATAGCCCTGTGAGGCCTATGGTCCTACCTGTGAAAACTAGTGCATCAGGAGTCTTCATTTACTAACTAACTTCCTTGTTGTTCTTTGCATTAATAAGGCAATCAAAGCATTTTCCCCACTGAATAGATGGAGGAGAGGAAAGTCATTGTCTATGGGAGGATGGGGGAAAGAGTGGGCACTGTCCAGTTCACTCCCTCTCAAGAGATATATTCAGAAGTTGTACCATTTAAGATTTGGATCTTGCCTTCCAACAACTGAATACTTTCAGTTGTAGGTCAGCTGTACTTCTTTCTCTCAGTCCTTGGTGACAAATTCCAGTTTCCATTATGTAGTTGCATAGTAGCCAGTGATAAGGTCCAGTCTGAAGCCATGGTAAGTCTTATCCAACACTTTGGTTGGGTCTAGGTAGGCGCTATTGCATCTGATGATGATTATGGAAAATATGGAGTAAAATCTTTTAAGACATTAATAGAGATGGGTTAATTTAAGATGTAAGAGTTAGCCAATAAGAAACTAGAGCTAATGGGCCAAGCAGTGATTTAATTAATACAGTTTCTGTGTGGTTATTTCTGGTCTGAGCTGCCAGGCAGTCAGGAAATGAACTAGCAGCCTCCTACTACAGGAGATGGTTCATCATAACATAACTGACCAGACATGGATAGCCAGCGAAGCCTGGATTACCTCAGCCCTCATTGCAAAGCCCGAGTACTTTCCCTATTTTGTGGAACTATTGGATTTGCAATACCAAGAACCGTTATACCAGGACTGAAAGAGTTTCTTTATGATGTGCACCCTAGCAAGGATCCAAATGATGTCTTGACCATTGAATTCTGGCAAACTGCTTTTAACTGTACCTGGCCCAATAGCAGTGTGCCTTACAATGTGGACCACAGAGTGAATATGACTGGCAAAGAAGACAGGTTGTATGACATGTCTGATCAGCTCTGCACTGGAGAGGAGAAGCTGGAAGACCTGAAAAATAC
>PVIU01015532.1:0-47943 GCA_004026605.1 Ondatra zibethicus
TATATAATCTGATGTAGAAAATGAGGTATGCGTCAGTGTCTTATTTCATAACTTCCTCACCTAATACAACGGATAAATTGTGAAAGAAATACAATAATAAATTTCTGTAACTTCTGTTTTTGCTTGAAAGAACAAAGTGAAAACCAATTATATAGAATTTTATATGCAGCGTCAGAGCTGGTCAAGAGTAATCAATCTTTATGGTGTATTAGTTGAATTTTCCCTCTCCTCAGCTTTGGCTGTGTTTCCAAAATATGAGCACATTTAGCCCAGTCAGAAGGGAACCATGGCTCATTCATGGGGTATCAGAGGAGTCTCTGTATTATTACACATAAGGCAGCTCTGGCGGACAACATGAAAACTGTTCAAGGACAACACGAGAAACAAATAAAGCTTTGAGACATATGTCATTGGCTGTATAACCATATTAGATATCAAAGGTATATAAATCAATGAAAAAAATTCTCAAATGTAAATTACACCTATGCCTAAAATAGTGACTCTTAGTCTTGAAACCTAATTTCTCCCTTTTCATTGTACACATTTGCCTCTTGTTTGCTTTGGCAGTCTTGGGTATTGAGTCCAGAGTCTCATGAATGCTAGACAAGCACTCTTAACAGAAAGCTGTATGTCCAGCCTGCTATAATATATGTTTTGCCATCTTTTGTCTTTTGAGATTATGAAATGAAATTACATGATTGACCTATTTATGTAATTAAAATAATAGAATCCTAATTATAATGTCCATACCAAATTAAAAAAATTCTTCCTAGCTATGTTTGTATCTTAATATATAAAATTTTGCTTCACTTACACTCAGTGACATATTAAATTGATAAGCTAAAGTTATGGCTTGAATGAGTCCCCTAAAGTTCATTTGCTGATGATATTATCTTAGGTGAAACAATACTGAGAGATGGTATAATTTAACCAATGTTCAGAAATGGCATTGTGGTTATGGGTGACAGGATTCCTAGTAACTCAGGAGGATAAGGAGGTGTATTATCAGAGTTCATGAGTGTAAGACCAGATTGGCCAAAACAGAAAAATCCTACCTACCAAAAACAAAAACAGCAAGCAAGAGCTCTAGGTGATTAGGTCATAAGAGCTCTGCCTTCATGAGTGAATTCAGGTCATCATTGGAGAGGACTAGCTATCAGATTAATGGGTTTCTGATAGAATGCTGAGTTCTTCCCCTTCTGCAGTCAAGATTGCATGTATTCTCTTGCCTCTTATTATAAATAAATAATCTCTGTGCTTTACAAGAGTTCTATCCCAGGTGTTCTGTTAGGGCAACACAAAATGGACTAAGACATCTACAGCTACTCAGAAACCAATGAAAATACAGACAGTAGAGATAGAATCTGAAAGATTTGGGGGTAACTCATGATTTTCAAAGTAATCAATAACATGCAAATGATTTCAAACTAAATTGAATCTATTTTTCCCTAGATCTTCATTCAGGAAAATGTTGTGCTATAAAATGTCAGTGAACTGAAATTGGAAACACTATTTTATTCTTACTAATAGAATAGCATTGAGTTCCAGAAACAGATATTTATGCATTGATGATGCTAGGCATCATTTTTGACTTATAAATAGAGGTTGCACATTTTTTATATGATACTCAACTGCTACAAGTAATTGTCACTAATAACTCTGGCAAATTCAAGACACCCATTTGCTTTTCAGTACGAGTTACAGACAGCTCCAATGTCCTTTCTGACTGGAGAGGTGTGAGAGTCCACCAGCTGTTTATTGAGTGTACACTGGCATGAATAGCTTAAAGGCAGGGCCTGCAAGCCCACTCCAGCATAGGTGATGACTCACAAACACTGCATCTGGTGACCTCCCTGGCCAACAGTAGGCGTCTCTACTGAGGAGTCTCCTCTCCCCCTAGAAAGTGTTTGTTACTTGTCATACCCCTAGCAATGGCCTCCATGGGTCCTGTAACTTTCTGAATTTTTTGATCCTTGAAAGTTTTATGAGCTTCCTGAGTCTTGAAGTTTCCCTTGTGCTTCTAGGAGAGAATGCTTCAGTTAGGAGAGAAGCAACTATAAAAGAACAACCCAAATTGTAAGTTACATGTGGTCTAAAGATCTACAGAACAGTATGATTGCCATGTACAGAGCCAAGTGGGGATTCTGAATGGAGATTTGTTTTTCTGGAGCAGTTGGCAACTATATGATACATACACTTATAATCAATCTTTGCCTATTTACATATGCCCATGCATATGTGTTTCCTTAAAAGAAGACTTTTCTTACTCAGAATTAAGAGAGTCAGGTTAAAATCAGAAAGTCTTTGGGCTCATACTTGGTTTTGCAGACGAATATTTTATTTTGGAAAGTTGGTGCTTATTTTCTTTTCCCATATTTGATATAAAGCCTGAGGTACTCTTGGATTCAAACATGCAATCGGAATGACTTTTATTTTGTAATGGGGTTGTGCAGACAGCGGTTCGTGCACGTGTGGTATGCCAGTCTGATCAATAGCCTGATGAGGCATGACTGTCCTGCACTGCCCAGCCCTACCATTTTCAACCTAATTAGCAGCTGCTCAAAGATGGGAAACAGGTGCAGATCCAGGGCCAGACCAGGGAAGTCTGCCTGTAATTAACAAGGAAAAAAGGGTCAGATATTGGGAAGAATATCAAATCGGCCCACTGGGGTTAGCATGCTGGCCTCAAAGGCATAGTCACCTGAGATCTTAAGCATGCTAATGTAAATTATGCAAGCTTTCAAACAACGTGGCTGCATAATCAGTTGGCAGAGTGGAAAATGATTTTTTTCCCTGTAAGAGAGTAGGGAAAAGGGCATCTATGAAACTTATTTATTTTTTTTAGCTTAGTGTGGACTTTAGTGAGGGGAAAATGTAGACTGGTGGTATTTTCTCGGAGGCAACCAAGGATTGTTTGCAAGCTGTTCACAAATTAAAAATCCTCAAGCAATAGTTGAAGTTTGTAGGAAAACCTAATAGTCAGATTGTTTAGAGAATTACTCTCCTAGAGATGTTTGAAAGTAGATACATAATACACATGAGCTGCTATATAATCATATTGGTTTTGATCATACAGTTATTTGAATTATTCCACATAGCATAGTTTCCTTTACCCTAATGGGATAAGAGTTAGACTGAGCTAAAAGAAAGAGGAAAAATAGACAAATTCCTGATCAATATATAATGAGCAAGGCTGTGTGCCAGACTGATGATTCTGGATGTACTAATCAAGTTTTGAGTGTCAAAGAATTCTTATCGTCACTCATGGAACTTAAAATCCACCCTAGGTTGTGACTTTATACCTAGTCCTTTTAGACTTCCAGTAAGCTGTTTCCTACTCAGTAACAAATATCCTAGGCTATAAGGTAATTCCGCGGCTCTAGTTGACCTATTGGTGACAGGTCTCAGATATCTTAGCCAGATGAGTTATTATGGTAAGAAATGTTCCTTGAGCCTCAGATGTTCCTGAGAGCCAAGGTTTCATTTCCCAAAATTAATGGGCTGGCTTGGATGTTGTATTGATTTCATTAGAGATAAAACTAAAAGGGACAGTCTCACTCAAGAATGCCTCTTGAATGTATATGCAACTTGAAGAACCAAAGCAGTAATGGGGCAGCTTTATAATCCTCCTCTGAGAGAGCACAGTGAGTACTTTAAACAAAATAAGTTCAACTTACTAGATAAGTTGCCACATAGAGTCTCCACATTGCTGTAATGTGAATTCAGGTATCTACTTGCAATGTTAGGATGAAATAGAGTATTTTGGTTATAGTATCTGAAATTATTGAGTGAAATTCCCAGCTTTGCTTTCAGAACTTCTTTGCAGTTCTTTCACTGGTTCAACAAAAGTGTCCAAACCTGCCAGTTTTTGAAAACAAATCTTAAATCTTAGCTGCCATTTCCCACATATGTACTGTGTTCCTAGAATGTGGTGATCTTGTTTACCCTTACAGTGACATTGAAGTCTTGGGGATGTCACCCTGTGTCTGGAAATCATGTCTCAGAGATTTTGATTTTCACAGAAAAGTAAGTAATAGAAATGGAAGATGAGGTTGTTAGCTCAGTTTAGGCCTTCTCCTTGATGACATCTCTTTGTGCACCTCAGTTCGGACTGAGCTTTTGATCTTGTCTGAGTCTTCTAATGCTAGGATTACAGGTCTGTGTAACCACATTCAGTTTAGAGTACATCAAGTTACCAAGTTACCTTCAGGGATGCAGGAGGATAAGCAGAATCTATATGTCTTGGGCTTTTGCCACTATCATAATCTGACTCTGAGTTGATTAGGAGAGATGGAAGGATGCCAGTTGAATTTTAGGCACTGATTCTGGGACAGGATGCTAGATGACAGAAACATAGGTTAGGGTGTGCAATTTCAGGACTGAACCATGGTAGGATCCCTTGAATCCAATTGTTTTATATCTGTTTCTCAACATTGTCTCTCGTGTTACCTTTCAATGATTATTCTTTATTCTGTATGTATGTGAAGGGATTATTTTCAGAAATCTTGGAAGCATCCTGACTTTTACTGATTAAATGCAAATATCAAGTTTCTCTCCAACTGTGAAAACCAAAAGTGTCTTTAGATATTTATAAAAGTCTTCCAGTGTGATATGTATGCAATATACATTTAACTAAGAAGCACAGTTTTCTACTCAAATGATAAAACCGTACATTATCCAAGTAGTACTGCATATGTAAAATGTAACTTAAGTGTTATGGTTTGTATTGTGGAGTGGTCACAATTCCTTAAACAGCATTATTTGACCCCTTACTGTATGTAAAACACATTACTAACTTGTGAAAGGAAGGGTAGGATGCAATTGAGTGAAGGCAGTCTAGTCTTACCCAAATATATGCTAACCGTACATTCATAGAGGAGCTTATAAAAGTAAAAATGCTGGAGGCTGTTAATATAAACAAACACAACAAAGATTATTGAACAGAACTTGATATTGGTTGGAAAAGAAGCCCGTTAACTTTTTATTCTGGGTCTCTGCCCAAGGCTAGCTTCATTTATTTATGTCCAGGTAGATGTTAAAACCCTAAATATCTTCAAATCTCTGCCCCCATTCCATTACTCAAGGATTCAGGGACAGATGATGGTGGCTTAGAACAGACTCCCAGTCTCCTGTCAGCTTTGGGGCTGGGATAAGCCAGGAGAGTTGCTAAGGGGAATTCACCTCTTTTGACTCCAGTTCAGAAAGATAAAAGCAAGGGCGTGAGGAAGAATACGGAAAGAAGAGTGAAAAGAGTCCATGTGATGTAATTAAGAATGTTAGCAAGTTTGGTGTCGCAGCTATAAAAGTCAAGCCACGAGATGGTATCAGGGCAACTGAGCTTCAGGTATTACATAACCTAATTGGGAGGAATACTCCTGCTTTAAACTGAATTATAATAAGAGTAAATGTGATATTATTTAATTAACATTATAATACATGTTACAGGCTAGTAAGGACACACCCTAAATGAAAATTTCAACATCTTTTCCCACACCTGCTATAGAAGCTTAACATGGCAGGCCAGAGGAAACCAAATCATTTTCTGTGGAGACTCCATTTTTATGCCATTTTTGCATGCCTGGTTGAAAAGTTGGTGAGGGAGATTTGGGTTAGGGAAGGAAGGAATTCTTATGGGAAAAGCATTATAAATTGACAAAAGAATGGAATAGATAAGCCAGAGAAATATTTTGAAGAAATCAATCAGCTGGTTTTTGTTGTTTTTGCTTTTTTTGTACTGGGAATTCCATGTAGAGCCTCAAGGATGCTTAGTAAGAACACTATTAAAGCTACATCCCTTTCTGTGCTTTCAAATTACTATTATTATGATGATGATTATTTTATTTTGAAACATAATTTCACTAAGTTGCCTGGGGCAGTCTTTATTAAACTTGCAATACCTGGTCTCAGTCTCCCCAGGTGCCAAGATTATATAGATATTATATATAACATATAATATATGTGAGATAGTATATAGCCAAGATAAAACAGATCTATACCACCGGGTCAGACTTTCGCTAGTCTTTTAAAAAAATAAAAAAGAAACAAAGGGAAAATTATGAAAAAAAGTTATGGCCAGTTATGTTTTGAGGAGGAATGTTAGATTGTTATTTGTTTTAAAACATCAGACATTTCTGGAAGGTTTCTATAAGGACCACCTGCAACTCTCTTAATAGTGATTTTTCTTATAAAATTCCAATAGAAGTTTCATGTGCAGATGTGGTATGACTTGAGACTCTTAGATGATTTTTTATTACTATTTTATGAAGTTGTATACATTTTCAGTAGCCAATAATCTGGGATATTTTGCCTTGGTATTTGCTTCGGTTAGAGACTAAGGACCAATGATTGCTAAGTACTATTCTTGCAGATAGGAGCAATTTTAGTGGAGAATCTACTGATGAAGAGATTGATCTCATAGAAAAATCTCCCATATGCTTAAGGGAACTGTTTTAAGTAACTTTAAGTTTTCTGTGTTGTGATTTTTTTAAGTACAAAGTATGATGATGATGATGATGATGATGATGATGATGATGATGATGATGATGATGATGATGATGATTTGAGAACATGGTCTCACTACATGACACTGGTTGGAACTTGGTATGTATACTTGGCTGGTCTCAAACTCACTGAGTGCTGGGATTAAAAGTTTGTACCACAATGCCTAGCCACCAGATATTATTTTTAAGTGCAGGATATTAAAATATATTGGAAAAGTCATCAATAAAATAATCTATTTCGTTCCTTTTGTCAAGAACTCAAGTTTAAATAGGACAGTTTTATTTAAATCACTGTTAAGTAAATTTAAACTCTGATTGATGTTCCCAGGTAATCATGAACTACAATCATCCTCATGCTTTATGTTCAGTAAACACTACGCTAACATATGTGCCTTGTAGGGCTAACACGGTCCCACTGTTGTCCCCCAGCATGCTGCATATTATTAACAGGAAAATATGAAACTGTATTTTATAAAAAGCAGTAAATAGAGCAGAATCATTTAACATTTCCATCAAGTTCAACAGCTGCCCTCAAACCTTCTTTTAAAATTCATAGGTTCAAAATAGACATGCTAAGATTTATAAAAATAGATTTGTCTGTCACTTCAAATTTCACATTTTTTTTCTTTTTTTAAAAATCAAGTTGTGTCTCAATGAAAAATTTCAAGTAGATTGAACATCTGAGCATCTGGCAATTGGAAGATAATCATGACTTCCATAGTTTGGAGTCAGACTAGAATGGGTAATTAGAGAAGATGATCTTTGGCTTGAATAGCCTAAATTATTTTATCTCACTCATCCTGATGACAGACGATAGATATAATTATTATCAGTTGCATTTTGTGGCAAGAAAGAGACTGAAGAATGAAAATGTTGACTTACCTGTGGCTAACTTCATATGTCTCCTTAGGAATTTGAGTTTGGTACTAAAATCCTGACTCCTTCTCTATAGCATTTGTGGACACTTCTTTGTCTATTTGGGGCTTCAGTTACTCAGCTTTAACAGAACAAAGTTCACCAGGGCCTCTTACTTCAGTGTGCTCCATGGACAAGCAACCCTGGGATCACCTACCTGCTTCTTCAAACTATGGCTTTTTAGATTTCATCCTTGACTTATGGAATTAGAAGGCATGTTTGAAGAGTCTGCAAGAAGCGTGGGTGGGTAAAGGGGCTTGCCATGCAATCTTTATGATGTAAGTTCTATCTCTGGGACCCATGCAAAGTGGAAGGAGAGAGCTGACTCTGCAAAATTGTTCCCTGACCTCCACATGGGCAACACGACATTGATTTTCCCCACCATGCACTTACATACACAATAATACAGAGCTGTAAAATGTCAGTGTGTCATGTCTGAAGAGCTCAGATGACTCCTATGAACACTGCACTCCAACCGGCCCCAGGCTTAAGGTTCTCAATGATTCTCTCCAGTTACAGCACTACCAATGTGAACACAGAGAATTTCCCTTGTAGAAGAGCTGGCCTGGAATATGCCACAGAATGAATAAGCAAATAAAGGTGAAGACATTTTGACAAAGTAGGGCTGCAGCTGCCTTAAGAAAAAGGGGCCTTCAACCCTCGGGAACCCTCCTGTCGGTGTTATCAGGGCTCAGGTTTTTCCTGAACAATCAAAACATGATGATCCTGCCTCCTTGCATCCATTGTCTTCTTTGAAAGAAGGTGATCTAATTTTTAGAATGGAAGTTACTTGCTCCTGACTTTTATGTGGCACAAGCAAATAACCCAAGCTGTCTTTTCCCTTGCAGTGGCTTCCTTTCCCCCCTTTCCACCCACCCGTCCAGGCCTCACATTAATGCCAGGCCATTTGCACCATCTGCTCATTAAGTGTCTGTTGATGGGAGGATGGAGGACACCTGGTGACCATGAAGTCAGGCCAATACACTGAGGAAAATCAGCAAAGTGGTACAAAGTGTAAAATAGATCAGATCTTGGGAGTCCAGAGGGTCAAATTTCAGAGAAAGGGGGGACAAGTGAGTTTCTGAGGTCCAGAGCTGCCTTTTTATTTCTTGACCTTGTACTCTCTGAGCACTGCCCTTGGAAGGGAGCGGGACTCCTTAGGAAGCAGAGGCACATGCATTTTTTGCTGACTGACTTCTCAGAGTAAAGCAAATGGTATACGGAGAGCCTCCTCTGGGCACCTGTTGGACTAAAGGCTGCTGAATTCCTGAAAGGCCATCTGTGTGTCCAGGTTGCTAGCTAGGTCATTCCTACTAATTCCACAGAATATGCCCAGTCAACTGTATATCATTTCTGAAAGTACGCTCACACTGAAAGACCTGGGTATAACCTGCAGAAGCATGGCCAGAGGGCTGCTCTCTGGAACACCGGGCCCCAGAGTACAAATTAGGATGTTCAGCCCTTGCTTTACTCCACAGAGATCCAGCAGCCAGTCATGCCTCTCCTGGGCTCAGAAATCTTCAAACCACCTGCCATCTGCTTAGGTCATGGTTTCTATTTACAACATGAAGCTCCATCAGTTCTGTTTCTAGTTTATAAGTTCTGAGTCTGTTGTCAGTCTTACGGTGTTTGGAGTCATTTTAGTGATCAAATGAGCATTTGGGCCAGAATCCTTGCTTATAAATGTCTCATGGGACCAAGCACAGAATAGTCAACGTCCTGTTTCAGATTCCTTGCCCTAGCACGGGGTATCGACAGCAACCTGCCTTATAGGTTTGTTTGAAAAAGTACATTAATACATGTGGAAGAATAGAGAAGTAGATTCTCACACGGTGTTAACTTCTAAGCAAGTGTCTGCTATTGTTATTGGAGCATTAAGATCATTGGGAAACTTGTTTTCTTTCATTTCCACCCACGGGGAAGAGAGGCTAATTAAAGAAACTGTTATGATCAGCATTTGTATGGATTCCAGGCTCAAAGGCAAGGTGATAAACCTCTCCCATCTTCCCATTTCCCGCCGTCTTTCTTTCCATTATCTTATTATTTGATTCCCACTTCTTTTAGAGAAAATAAGAAAAAAAAAAGAAATCTATGTAACGATTCTTTCCTATGGTGTCTTCCTTGTCAGCATCTGCTTCATCACTGGAAGGTATTGATGTATTGAAGGTTCCCTCAAGCTTGCTCAAGCAGGGAATTAACTTCAAGCTCAGCGATGAGAAGGGGCTCTGCAGAGCCGAAGTATCATGCTGCCCTTAAAGCCAAGTCCAGCCCTGTACAATGGGTCAAGTCACCGGTCTTGGAACTAGTGTGATTCAAAGCAGAAGGGTGTTTGTGTGAGGAGAGAGGGGGCCGGGGAGAGAGACAGATAGAGACAAAGAGACACAGAGATATAGAGAGAGACTCTTTCATTCCTCACTTTAGATAAACGCATGGCAACCAAAAGTATAAAGAATTGTGCACATGCGCTGATCACCAGACATTCATATAAAACCTTAGCGGAAGTGGATATAATGATAGCATCCTGGGGGAACTGGCCGACGTCTGTATGATCTAAGAGTGGCTACTGATTGTTCCTGTCAAGAGAGCTGAACATCAGCCAACTTTCTGAGTTTCTAAGAGAACTCTAGACATCTGGATTTTAAAAAATTGTGTGGAATTTCCATGTTTTAAACATCCTCTGAAATCTACATATCATAGTGGATCTTACCCATAAGCTTCAATATGCCATTACGCTGTAGTCACTGAGTTCTAGTGTGTATCTGAAAGGTCCCACGGAGACTCAGGTGTTAACACTTGTTGTACTAGAAAGTGAAGGGACATTTTAGAGGTCATGGCTAACAAGAGTGTCTGTGGCACTGAAGACTCTTTAAGGCAGTGGTTCTCAACCTGCCTAATGCTGTGACCCTTAAATACAGTTCCTCATGTTGTGATATCCCCCATGCATAAAATTATTTTTGTTGCTACTTCATAACTGTAATTTTGTTAAGAATCATAATGCAAAATCTGTGTTTTCTGATAGTCTAAAGTGACCTCTGAGAAAGGGTTGCTTGACCCCACTATAGGGATTGTGACCCACAGCCTTAAAGGAATGCAAGGTGCTGATCTCTTCCTATTTTCTTTTCCCTTTCACCTACGGAGTTAGTAACTTTCTTTCTTTGCCTATTTCCAACATGTGTTATGTCTCCTTACAAGTTGAAACAAATACCTGTCCCTTCTGCAAGGCCAAATATGATGATTATGTCAGATCTTCTATTACATTAACACAATGAAAGCTGGCTAAAAACACTTACTTGCATTACTATCTCAGTAACTTTTAAGACTCTCATATACCAGCAGAAGCACCAAGACGCAGAGGGCCCTTGCCTGATCCCTGTTGGTATCTAGAGTGGTGGTGAGAAACACCAGAGAGGCCCCAGCCCATAGCTCTGTGGCATGGACTCAGCACGAGAGACACCAGAGGCCCCACCTCCATCCATGTGTCATGGGCTGGGTGGGCGCCACTATGATGAACAAGCACGTGGTGGATAGATGATAGAGAAAGGAAAGCAGAAGGGTTTGTGCACTGTGAAGGGAGTTGGAACTAGAGATGGGAGAGTGCTGAGAATTAACCTGATGTGAGGCCTGCACAGACACCTGAGGCCAAGGTGATGTTCCAGTCCATGCAGATGTCAAGGACCATGTCTGGGTCTGTGACCCTATAACAACAGGGGTCTGCGTCGGATGTTCATGGGCTATGTCACCACCAGTGGCCATATGATGTCCCCTGGTCTGGCATGCTGCCTGAGGCCATGTTGTTGACCAAAAATTGCATAGTACTGTCTGTTCTCTTCACTAGCTATGGCACTCGGGAGATCCTGCCTTGTCCCTGCTGGCTGAAGTGCTTGGGAGAACACTACATCTTTCCTGGGTAGCACAGTACATCTGGCTCTGGTGGTAGAGGTAAAGTCCTGAGGGTATAAACTTGGGATAGTTGCCCCCACCCCTGGTCTGCTGTGTGGTGGCATTGGCACAGGAGAGATGACCTCACCCCCTACCGGTCACACTTATGGCAGGCAGGAGAGCTAGCCCTGAGAGCTGGAGAAATGTTCCCTCCCCTTGCTGGTTACAGCACTTAGGAGAGCAGGATCTTGCCAGGACAGCACAAAAGAGCTGGCCCTGGTAACATGGCTGTGGTTGAGCCAGCAAACAGGACATGAACACAGGAGAGCTGATACTGCGCCCTCTAGATACAGCTTTGGGAGATCAGGCCCCACACCTCGCTTGGGCAGCACAGTGGAACTGGCCTGGTGGTACTGGTGCAGGGAAGCCAGTCCTGAGGAAATGAGCATGGGAGACCTGACCCCATCCCTCGCCTATGCAGTGTGGGAGAGCAGGCCCTGGTGGCACAGGAGGAGGGCCGTGGCGGATGGGCTGACCAACTCAGCTACCACCGAGGGCTTTCAGTTGGTCCATTCCAACATCTACCACAACTAAAAACTGCTGGAGTGCACAAAGAAGGTTTTAGCCATGGGGAACCAAAGCTACAGGATCTCCATGACACAGGATAACAACAGGATATCTGAGAGGAGTCCTGGTAAGGATCCGATATTGATAATGTGGCAGAAGCTCAATGGCCTGGTACCAGACCCATGACTTGTTGCAATGAACATTTGCAAGTAAAGCTGTTTGGGCAAAAGGGTAGACTAGGTGACCCACTGCAGCTTCCACTGGGACATTTTTTTCTCCTTAATTAGCATTTTTATTTTCATTACTTTTTTTGTTCACTTCTTCAGAGGAGATTGTAAGGGTGAACGGCAGATATGGAAGGATGGGGAGATGAGTGGGATTGGGATTCATGATATGAAATTCACGAAGAATCAATAAAACATTAAAAAAGAGAGAATTTCATGTGCATCTGGTAAAGGCCTGGGATATAGAGATAGAGGTATATAGAGATGGGATTAATTAATTAATTAATAAAGAGGGTTGTGTGTTTGTGTGAATGGGGAGTGGGTTTGTGTGTGTGTGTGTGTGTGTGTGTGTGTGTGTGTGAGAGAGAGAGAGAGAGAGAGAGAGAGAGAGAGAGAGAGAGAGAGAGACTAAAACTGTTCAGAACAAAAGTGTTTTCCATTTGAGGATTTGAACAGTTAATTTTTTTAAATTTTACTTTGAAATTACTTTAGATGTTCAGAAAGCTGAATATGTAGTACAAAGACTTCTCTATTACCATTTGCTTAGATTTCCCAAATCAAACTTAGCTTTACTGTGTTTGCTTTTTCCTTAGGACTCATTCTGTGTCTGTCTGTGATTTTGCAAATTCTCCAGAACTACTTGAAAGTTTAGTGTCCTACTTTTAAAGATTTACTATATTTATTCCAAACAAGAATGTCCTTTTCTATATTCCACTGCAATAGTCAAATCAGGAGATGGTCATGCACTATTACCTAAATATGAGTTTATGCAGATTTTGCAGCCAAATTTCTTTGCAGCTAAGAAAAGTTTCAGGTTCCAGACTTAAGAGTTTGGAACATATTGTATTTTGTGGCCATGCTTCATTAGTATACTTCAATTATTATTTTTTGGTTGTGAAAAAATACTTTCTGCTTTTCTTTCATAATAAGCATCAAACCTATTTTGTATATTGATATTTCAGAAGATAAAATATAACCTTTTGATGGAGGTTTGTTTAATATGTGCTAAGGATTGAATTTCAGTAGTTCTGGGTAGGTAGGAACATCAAGAGGAACCTCTGAGTTCGCAGAACAAATATGACTGAACGAGAACATTTGAAGAAGACCATTTCTTTGCTCAGGAAGAGAAATGTTTCCTATGTGAAGTACTTGACCAGCAGGCAGGGAAAAATGATCATGAAGAGACAAGAATAAAATTTGGATCAGCCCGAATCTATTGTAACCAGCGCTGGACTAGGACTTCTAGAGTCTGGCCCAGATAATTTTACTTTAGCCATATTTGAGTGCAGCATGATTTTTGGAAAAAGTATTCAGGTGACACTTAGTCCCAAGTGCACAACAGTTTAAGACATGTTGATACTGAGATTCCTTACAAAGTACAGCTGGTTTTTTTCACAAGAACAGATACTGTTGACTCAGAGATAGTGCCCAAGATTTAGGGTCTAGGGAGCTTGACTGAGGTTAACATAATGCCTGTGGGTGTTTGGATTGGTCCTGGCCCTAAGATAGTTTAGATGTCACTTCAAATGTTGTAAAGCACAAAAGACCTCATTCATAAGAATGGGTTTTATGGTCTAATAACAATGTTCAAGATTTAGGGGAAAAGGTCTTGGATAAGTAAAAACAAATTCTGGGAGATATAGGCAGAGCTTGTCTCCTCACACAGCAGAGGATCAGCAAGTTGTAAAACTACACCATTCATAGCATTCCAGTAAGAGCAGCTGCACAGCTCACTCTGCTGAAGCCATACACTGTGTGTGAAATTTTTCTGGCTTTTCCACTGCTTATCTCTGTGGACAAGGCCTTTTGCTCCCTACAGCTAACTAGTATTCTGATTATAATTTTGCTATTTTAGCCATGTGATAAAAAGATTACACTCAAGTTCTCTTAGGCTTGCAAGTTTCTACCATTATTTTCTTCAAGGTTGTATTTGTTTTGATGATTGAACATCTAGAACCCTCAGATTTAATTGATATTAAAAGTATATACAAACTTATAAAGTTGATGGAATTGATGGCAAAATAGGATAGATGAGATTGTTTGCAGAATTTGGCAATAAGAACTTTTACTACTAGGCTTCAAGAAGTTTAAAATATGAGATGAGGAAGCCCAAGGTTAACATGAGTATGGAGATGCTGAACTTTGCCATCCCCACTTTAAATAAAAATGCTTATATCTTCAAAAAGCTACAACACACAAAGATTTTATAAGAAAAGTAGAGTACAGGCAAATGAATGAAAATATTAGCCTAAGATCATAGTTCTGAGTTACAATTCTTTTCTCTGAAATAAGATGCAATTATTTATTCAATTTTTATTAGTTCTTTGATAATTTCAAAGTATTGACCATATTTACCATCCCAACTCAAGTCCTCTCCTCCTAGATCTACCTCCTTCCTACAGTCCCTACCTTCCCAATTTTGTGTCCTTTTAAACTCACACACAAACACACACACACACAAACACACACATGCACACCATGTCCAATTTGTGCTGTCTGTATGTTCTTGCATTCATGGCCTTCTATTGGAGCATGGTTTGTCAGCCAAAGCTGTTTGTTCACTCCGGGCCACTCAGACTAGAAATAACCACACAGAAACTATATTAAGTTGGTGCCAATGTGGCCAACTAAATCCACAGGGAATACTTTAAAACATTCTAGACACACAAAGAAAACAAAGTTTAGCTATATTTTTCCCCGGATGGGCTTTGTTCACTGGTGACAAGTAAAGGCACCATGGCTCCTTTAAGAGAGGTGCAATAAAAACTGTGTGGCTTCTTTAAAAGTGGTGGCTTCTGGTTGATAGCACAAATGGCTCTGACTCCTTTGGGAGGTTCCAGATATCGAGCATTTGAGTGGGGTTTGTGACCAGAGTGCTACAACTTGCTTAATGGCAACATAGTCCTGCTATGTGCCTGAAAATGTGGCAATGTACATGGGTCTCAGAGTCAGCAATCATGCCTCTGCTATGTTGTACTGGGCAGAACAATCAGGCAGGACTGCAGGGTTGGTACTAGCCATGCCTGCTTAGCATTTTTAAAAACAAGTGTTCCTGCTCAAAAATTATTTCAGATAGTCAATAAAGACAGATTCAGATAGATATAGACTTCTAAATGGGTTACAGCATTGGATAAATGTATATAGGCTTGGGAGAGAGAAGAAGAATATAGACAGTTATAAAAGGAAGTAAATGGTTTTAAAAAATAAAAAAAAAACTCTTTAAAGAGACAGAGCACAGGCTGTCATAAATTAAAGGAGCAAAGATAATAAAAATATTAATAAGTAATAGATTCAAAACAAATAAGCCACATAAAGATGGAATATACACAGAGAGTCTGGATTATGTATATTATTGTGTTTTCTTTGAATTTTTTGACTGTTAAGAAGCTAAGTACAGAGGGATATTTCACTGTATAGGCTGCTAAGCTAAACCAACATATATTTTAAAGGTATCTTGACTTCAAGATTTGGATCTATGGATTTGTGCTTTGGAAAGAGATTCTTCTTTCGTTTCTGCAGAGGATGAGAACCTGTGGATGCCTTCCAGACTAATGTGATTTGATGGGTAAAGACCACCAGAAAGGCCACTGTGAACATCCCCCAAAATTATTTCACCCAGCAAAAAACAGGAAGCAGTTTGGAGAGAACTATGCCCAAATTCCCAAATATTGTTTATAAAAGTTTGTTTTCATTTAAAGGAGGATATACTATAGAGACAAGTACTTGCATTGATATGGATCTTGGTCTATTGATGAAAATTTATGGTCAACTTTGTTATATGTGTATTTGGTGTAGGAGGGTCTTCTATTTGTATATTGCCCTCATTGGTTAAATAAAGAAAACTGCCTTGGCCTTTTGGTAGGACAGCCTTTAGGTGGGCAGAGTAGAAAGAAGGGAATACTGTGAGAGAGAAGGCAGTGGAGCAGACGCCATGCTTCTCCAGCACAGGATGGACACTGGTTAGACTCATGCCAGTAAGCCACAACTCAAGTGGCGATACACATTAATGGAGATGGGCTAAAATAATATGTGAGAGTTAGCCAATAAGGGGCTGGAGATAATGGGCCAGACAGTATTTAAATAAATACAGTTTCCGTGTAATTATTTCGGGCACACACCGGGAGCCGGGTGGGACAGAACAAGGGGCCCGGCACCAGGAACACAGCCCGAGCCCCTCATTACAACATGTATTTCTGCTTTGATTAAGGTATTGTGTTTGTGAAGCTCATTTAAAAATGTAATGTATAATTAAATACAGGTTAATAGAGACTCATCTATATTAGTCAAGCTTGTAGCTATGTTAGTTAGGCTTTCTAGATGTACAGCAATATATTTTAGTTAGATAGGTATTCTTCAAACCTTTTAAAGACTAACAGAATATGGCATTTAAAATGTTTTAAGAACTTAAGACTTTTCATGACAATGAGACACATCTGCTCCTGGAAGCACCAATCTACTTCAAGAGAAGGTATTGTTAGGCATTGAAGAGGCTCCTTATGGAGTTGGTTAGTCATTTGATCAAGAAACTGCTCTTGATGTTATGCTGTATGAACTTGATATGCATGACTCACAGAAAAATGACTGCTGAACTTGCCTAAAGGTGAGATAGTGCTTCATGGTTCCTGCTTCATGAAAGAGCATGACACTGTACAGGACACAGAAAAAAGTGACTGACAAAGTGCTAATATAGGTGGAACTCTCTTTGACATTTTCTGTTTCATGGAAAAGTCTGCCAGATACTATGGGCCTGTAGGCTGAAGATGGATGCTTCACTATTACAGAAGAACCCGGGTGACTGTCCAGGCAGCAAGATGTCTCTGTTAATTCTAGAATTTTGGAAGTAGCTTATAATGCACTTCCTGTTTACTCAGGTAATATTATATCTTTCTGGAGTCTTTGAGGGAGTTGAAGAAAGACAGTTTTATAATATAAAAGATAGATTAGATATTAAACTTTAGACTCACAAAGTTAGGATAAATGATATTTTTCTTAATTTGCCAAATATAAATGGACTAAATATTGTAACTATAATTCTTGCTTGATAACTATTTTGTTATATTTAATTTTACTATGTTAAAGTCAAAACCTTTTTTTATTTGAATAGAAAAGGAAAGATGACATGGGAAGTCCTTCTGTATATGTTTTGATTTATTAGTGAATGAAAAAAGAATCTGCTTTGGCCTGTGATAGGGCAGAGTAGAGCTAGGCAGAAAAACTAATCTGAATACTGGGAGAAACAAGGCAAAGACAGGGAGATGCCATGTAGCCAAAGGAGACAAACACCTGAGAACTTTACCAGTAAATCCCAGCCATGTGGCGATACACATATGAATAGGAATTGGTTAATTTAAGATATAAGAGCTAGCTAAAAATATGCTTAAGCAATAGGTCAAGCAGTTTATTTAATTAATACAGTTTCTGTGTGGTTATTTTGAGTCTGGAGGCCAGGAATGAACAAGTGGCCTCCGCCTACAATTTGACACCCAACATGGAATGGTTGACTTACCAGGGTATACACTTTTAAAGACAACTGGCTTCTTTCCAAGCAGTAATTAAATGTCAAAAATTGTTCATGAGGTGGGGAACTGCATGGTGAAAATTTGTTTGTTTTGACCCTGCTTAGAGCTTATGCATATTGTCACACAGCTGTGACTTGTCACAACAGCTGTAAGTTCATATGTACAGCTGAAATGCTGAGTCCAGAAGACACACAATCATTTCTTTCTGGATTAAGGTGGAATTCTGTAATTGGAAACAGCCTAGATGTCCTTAAATGGATAAACATATAAAAATATGGTACATTTACACAATGGAATATTACTCAGCAGAAAAAAAAGAATCAAAAAACCTCATGAAATTTGCAGATAAATGAATGGAGCTACAAAAATCATCCTGAGTGAAGCAACCCAGACCCTAAAAGACAAATATGGTATGTATTCACTTCTATGTGGATGCTAGCTTTTAAGCCTCCAAAAGTCATTTTATAATCCAAATAACTACAGATGTTAGGTATAGAGCAAAAAACTGGGGGAATACTCATTTGGTCGGGGAAAAAGGATGGAGAGGAGGGACAGAGAATGGAATCAGAGTATTAAATGAAGAGGGGGAGGGAAGAGGTAAGGGTATCATGGAAAGAGATACCTTTTACCAGAAGCTATATCCAATTGACAACTGCTTATTTTGGGATATTTGTACACTGTGTGAAGATGTATTGCTGTGGATGGTGTAATAAAAAGCTGAACAGTCAATAGCTATGCAAGAAGTATAGGCAGGATTTGTGGGAAGAGAAAGGAAGAGGCATGCAGGAGAAGCCAAGAGACATGGAGAGGAAACAGGAAGTGCAAGATGGAAGAGAGGCAATGCCATGTGATAGAAAATAGATTAATATAAATGGGTTAATTGAAGTTATAAGAACTAGATAGGAACAACTCTAAGCTATTGTCTGAGTTTTCATAATTTATAAGAAGTCTCCATGTCATTATTTGGGAGCTGGGGCACAGAAAAATACTCATTACAACTACTTGTAAAGAAAAGATATTGTTTCCAAGAGAATCTACTGGGGATACGAAATACACTTCAGGGAAGACTCCACGCTTTTCAGTAGTTGGCCAGCACAAAATGAACTCTTTTTGGAGGGTTCTTATTTGATAATACTTTGTCTGGACACTTTTATATTTTAGCCTTATAGATCTTTCACTTGTATATTATGGTTTCCAATTTTGTGTTTTCATGGGGATTTCTGTGTGCACAAGTGTGTTGTGTCCTTGTCTATATACATTTCTTTTGGCTCTTTCTTTTTGTTTATTTGTTTTGTCCCATGTTGTCAGGTGTTTTGTTTCTGCTTTTTATTTTTGATTTTGTTTGTTGTTTGCTTGTTCTCTAAAGAGGGAGAGAAAGAAAGGGTGTGGAGCTGGGTGGCTGGGGAGGTGACGAGGATTTGGGAAAACTTTGGGGAAAGAGAACAGAGATCAGATTGTATGTTATGAAAAAAATCGATTTTCAATAAAGATTAAAATTATAAAGAAGCCATTCTGTGGAAATGCTTTATGAATCCCAGAAATTCGAGCAGCCTTGGAGAGCAGGCTTTTGAAAACAGCAGGCATGTCCTAGATGGAATCAACGATTTGCCAGCCAATGTTGTGATATATTCAAAAATTTGCTCCGGGAGCTCAAATTCTTCATTTGCAAAATGGAGGATCATCTTACCAGCCTCTCATGAAGAATAGAAGATAAACAAAAGGAAAACATTTAACTCAGTGCATCTGGTAGGTTATATATGTCCTATATATAGGATTTTTGTTTAACACTCCTTTCTGTCTTAGACACTTTCTAGGGCTTATTAATTCACTCCTTGGAAAAAATCCACTGGGAGGAATTTCAGCATCTAGTAACAGAAAATATTTTAGGACAAAAAAGGCACAAGGAGTTTTGAATAAATATAACAACCTGACATATTGGAAATAAATGTACTGTGCTCAGTGTCCAAAAGTCACAAAAAGAATCTATGATGAGCAAGTCTATACATGGATATGAATTGCTAAACCAAAGTATTAACAGCATCAATATGATAGCTGCAAGTTTTTCTATTTTTGTTCTTTGAAGAATTTCGCTGTTGAAAATGTAAACTATTGATTGCATCTCAAGTTCAAAAATTGTTTTATAGGGCAGGTAAACAAGTCCTCCATATAATGAAAGGAGACTGAAGCAGCGTGGTCCTGTGTGGACAAAACAATTGAGTGGAAGAGCTGATATACATGTGTGCCTGGGGCTCAAGGCTTCATGGCATATACTTTGTTCACCACAGGTTCACAGACATATGACATCATAGTCCAGGTAATGCTGAAAGTACCATGAATTTTTATTTTCTACTCACTAAATGAAGTTTCTTTGTTCATTTAGATATATATTCTTCATTCCCAGATCTGAGGAGACACACCACCAGAAATGGGCAAGGCAAGGAAAATTGCAAACTGGAATTTTTTTAAACCTTAGTAATGAAACAGAACCATCAATATCTTTCTTTTTGGGAAGCATTGCTATATTTAAAAATATGGGCATATGACTTATCACCCAAACCAGAGAGCACTTCTGGGAGAGAAAAAGGGTGGTATCTGTAATTATACTAAGGTCGCAGAGTGACCTGTGGTGTATGCTCATACTGTCCTTGAGAACTTACATTGAGGGTTAAAATGGTTGCCATAAAACAAAACTTAGAGAAAATGATTAAGTGAGGTTGCCAGTAGGCTCCTTTTCATCTCCTCTCTACTCAATGTCCACCTCTCTCAACTGTCTCTGCATCTCTACTACAGATCCTCATTGATATCCAGGACTTGACATTTTTATTGCAATATTTGGATTCTGTGCTGCATACTCTAGTTATAGAATTGAAGATTGATCTTCACAAATTCCTTTATGATCACATATCTATTCCTGTTGATCCTACTGTGCTCCTTCTTAGGCAAAAGACATAGTTGTATGCAATATGTGAAAATCTAGAACCAACATATTTGGTGAAGAGGTATTTTTATTTTCTTGGGAATATTTTTAATTAATTAGGAAAGAGAGAAAGCTTCTTTAGCTGCACTTTATGACTTTCTTTTTGTGAGGCATCTCCATACACATGTGTGTGTGTGTGTGTGTGTGTGTGTGTTTTCTTGTGCTTTAACTCAATCGACTTTCTCCATAGAAGAAGTACATAGGTTACAGAGAGTGGCTTAATCCTGCTGTATATGCTGTGTGTTTTAAAGATAAAAAAAGAAAACCAGAGAACTGGAGGTGCAAGGCTGAAAGATTACATATTGGTTGCATTGCAAGATTGATGAATCATTGTCTGTGTACTTTCTTCTGGAAAACTTTGAGAGGCTAAATAAATTTAGGAGCAATTAAAAGATAGTTTAGACATTTCTGAATTAATAGCATTTGTAACAACAGTTAACGTTATATAGTGCTATTCTGTGCCAGTGATTGTTCTGAGTATCTAACAGTATCTACAAACCAAACAGTTGAATACATTTATATACTTTTAAAATTAAAATATAATTACATTTTCTCCTTCCCAGTCCTTCCAACCCCTTCCATGCATTCCTCCACCTTGATCTCTCTCTCAAACTATGCCCGCTGTTTCTTTAATTCTGCCACATACAAGCACAGCTAATTTCTATTAATTATTTAACTTATTTATTTAGTGTTTGGGTGTATATGTGCCATAGGTAGATGCCAGAAAAAAATCTGTCAGAGTGGATTCTTTCTTTCCACATGTGTGTCTTGATGATTAAACTCAGGGCCTTGGGCTTTGTGGTAGTTGCCTTTACCTACAGTGCCATCTCTCTGGCCCATAGATCAATAGTTAGAACTGACTAACCATTTTATAGCGTTCTTTACTATACAATGGAAAAAAGTAATTTCCCCCATGGGAAAGAGAAATGTTTGTGGCCATTAGATAGGCTTTAGAAACTTTACATAGAAAAAGATGTCCTATTTCTACAGGAGCGCTCATAATCACCTATTCTTAGCATGTCACACTGTTGGGAGTATTATAATAACCACAGCCTGTACCAATAAGAATGTTCTCTGACCAACACTGAAAGTATCTCAGATCTATGGATAGAAGTATAAATATTTAGAAGGAAGTTTTACAACATGACTATTTGGCAACATAACATTGAAAATTCTCCCTCAACCTTCCTGAGCCATGACTTTTGACCATGTTCATAGTACCAGGTATGAATTCTTTCCTGTGTAACAGGTCTCAAATCCAGTCTAGAGAGTGATTAGTTACTGTCATAAATAGTTCAGACACCATTATACTATTGGGTACATGGTAGCAGGTAGGTGAGAACTGTACCATGCAGAGTCCAGCAGTATCATTTATCTCCACATGATCAAGTCAGTCAAAAATTTTAGCATGGAAGGTGAGGAGCTCCAGAGGCTCCATTCCTAGAGGAAGAACTATGGACAATTGATGATTACTGGGCAAGGGAACATCCTTTAATTGTGAGTTGGTTAGTGGCAGGTTGGCTATGCCCCAGTGGATGACCCTACACTCATGGCATGTGGGCAGCACTAATTGGACTCTGTGTTTTACACAAGAAGACATGACATAGGAAAAGAGATATATTGGGGATGTGAGGGCTTGGAAAGAAGAAATGGAGGGTGGGTATGATTAAGATGCATTGTATGCATCTAACAAAATTTCAAAGAATAAAAGTACAGCCCAAATTTCTAGGCAGGTGATTTCCTTATACAAGGTGGTAGTTTTAGGTACTTCATTTTGCATTATAGCAGAGCAGTATTTTCAGATTATCTTTTACTATTTTGGGTTTAAGGCTGTGGCGTGTGTGTGTGTGTGTGTGTGTGTGTGTGTGTGTGTGTTCAATCATCATATTTGTACTGTAGTACTATGGAATTATATGATTAGGTAAAGTTTGATGCTAGAAGCAATATTATACAATTACTTATTTTAATTTATATGGCTAACAGTCTTTGGTGACACGTAACTCCTGTTTTATGCCTGCTTGTATTAACATACATTCAGATTGGAGTTTAGTTAGCTTCCTGTGGTGACTTTCTGTCTGATAATACTTTTTAGTTTATGTTTCAAGCATAAGAAGAAAAATGGAGAAAGCAAAACCAAAAATGGACAGGAAACACTGTAATAGGCCAACCATGAAATATTTATGAGGTATGATTTTCTGTAAATGAAGACCAGAGATAAAATTAGGTTAAAAACCATTAGTACTTCTGAAACCTCATTGGGAACTGTGAGTATTTGTCAACAGCTTTCAGTTTGGTTCAGGTTCAGATGATTTTCCTTAGTGTCTAAACACTATGTTCCATATATAATTAATACTTCAAATAAAATAGAATGAACCAATCAAGATTTAAGGAAGGCACCAAAAATATAGGAATTTTAGGAAGTATTTATTTTGAGAAGAAGTGGTGCAGGAGAATTGTCTGTATTCTGTCAATCATGATTTAAATAAATGCTGATTGGCCATTAGCCAGGCAGGAAGTAAAGGTGGGACCAGAAGAACAGGAGTATTCTGGGAAGAAGGAAACTCTTCCTGAGATTCCTGCCCAGACCACCAAAGAAGCAAGATGTGACCTGTCCCACTGAAAAAGGTACTAAGCCATGTGGCTAACATAGATAAGGATAATGGGTTAATATAAGCTACAAGAGCTAATAAGAAGCCTGAGCTAATGGGCCAATCAATTTATAACCTAATACAGACTCTCTGTGTGATTTTTCTCTGTGACTAAATGGCTGGGAGGACTGAGCAGGACATAAACCCCAACAAGCCTGCCCTCGTGTTACAGAATGGTGCCCATGTGGATAACTGCATCCACAGAAAGCCTGAGAAAGCTTGGGTAAGAATAGAGTAAAGCATGTTTTCTTGGTAGCAGCAATTTCTCAGGTCAGCTCTGCTTGCTAGACTCAAGCAAATGCTCTCATCTAAGAGAGGCTTCCTGACTCAGCTTTAGCTGTAAAATCTTGCAGCTCTTTTAAGAGGTCCTGCCATGAACACTTAAATGGTGTTGAAGAAAAGCTGACCACATGCTTTTCAGTTTTCAGCCATAGCAGGAAAAAAGCTGCGCTGTTTTAAAATGCTGGCTTTCTGGGCCATCCTACCAGGGCAAACTCTGACTCTTCCAGGCAGGCGGTCTGACTATGAAGCATTTGAATGTGGTTTATGAGCAGAATGCTGCAGCTTGCTTGCTGGTAAGGACCTTGAAACACCATAGAGTTGTGGCAATAAAAATGGCTCTTGCAGTACCTAAGCCATGAGGCTGGCTGGAATCTCGGGGAGCTAAGAAATGGACTGAATCCAGTTGGCAGAGCTATGACTTTATTCCTCTAAGTATTGTTTGGCAAATTGCAGACTCATATGGTTAGAAAGGAAGAGATATACAGTAAAGAGATTCAAAGATGAAGAAAACCTCTAAATTGTTTACACTGTGTTAAAAATATATGCAAGAAAAAGGTTAAAGTTCTTAAAAAAGAGAGTAGTTGGGTGTGGTGGTACACACCTTTAATTCCAACACTTGGGAGGCAGAGGTAGATTGACCTCTGTGACTTCAAGGTGTGGTAGCACACACCTTTAATTCCAAAGATTGGGAGGCAGATACAGACAGATCTCTGTGATTTCAAGGTGTGTTAGCACACACCTTTAATCCCAGCACTGGGGAGGCAGAGGCAGGTGGATCTCTGTGACTTCAAGGATAGCCTGGTCTACAGAGGGAGTTCCAGGACAAAGATAAACAGAGAACCTGTCTCAAAAAGCTAAAAGTTAAAAATGAAAAAGAAAGAAATAGAGTTTAAAATAAAGCCACATAAAGATGGAAAATACACAGAGAATCTTGATATTGTATGTTATTATGCTGTCTTTGAATTGTTTGAATGCTGAGGAAGGAGCATCAACTGCTAAAAGTTATTTGCTTATAAATGCTGCTAAACTAATCCAGGATAGGTATTTTGAGAGATTTTGCTTTTGTTTCCACAGGAAATGAGAGGCTGTAGATTCATTCTGAGTTAAGAAAACTCAGGTTTGATCAAGGAAGACCACCTGAGAAATCTCTGGTAGGAACAGATGGCCCAGATGTCTGAGTTCTACATCCAGAACAGATTCAAGATGCTGCCTGAGATGATCAAGCCTCACAGGATACTCTAGTCAGGACATGATCATAATTTTAAATTTTCTTGAGGTCCCCATAAGATTATCAGTGCCCCCAACCAGCCGGAAGTAGCCTGGAATACTATGCCCACATTCTCCCAAAATGAATTATGGAAATTTTTCTTTGTTTAAAAAAAAAGAGGGGGAAGTAGTGTGGGAGAGTTGTCTGTATTCTGTCAATCATGATTTAAATAAACGCTGATTGGCCATTAGCCAGGCAGGAAGTATAGGTGGGAAAACCAGACAGGAAGTAAAGGTGGGACTAGAAGAACAGGAGTATTCTGGGAAGAAGGAAACTCTTCCTGAGATTCCTGCCCAGACCACCAAAGAAGCAAGATGTGACCTGTCCCACTGAAAAAGGTACTAAGCCATGTAGCTAACATAGATAAGGATAATGGGTTAATATAAGCTACAAGAGCTAATAAGAATCCTCAGCTAATGGGCCAATCAATTTATAACCTAATACAGACTCTCTGTGTGATTTTTCTCTGTGACTAAATGGCTGGGGGGACCGAGGGAGACATGAACCCCAGCAAGCCTGCCCTGGTGTTACAAAGAAGGATATGGAGTATATTGAGAGGTGACAAGGTAGGCTCCATTGTAATTTTTGAAAAATGATTCAATCTTGAGACTCCATTAACAAGTGGTTTGATACCCATCAGTGGAATATTGGCATGAATGTCATGGGAGTAACCAAACATTTTGTGATTTGATTTAAGACCTGCTCCACAAGATGAAGCCCATATGTGTCACCATTATCAGAGCCAAGAACCTGTGCTAGACAGGTCATAGACCCATGTGAACAACCTACTGCTATTATTCTGATAAAAGGACATAACATCAAAATGACTACCAATGACTTATTATGTTCATTCATCATTGATTCTCTCAATCCTCATCAGAGAAGCTTCTTTTGCAGTAGATAATAACTAATGCAGAGGTTTACAACTGATTAAGGTGCAGAAAATAAGACTGCAGATTGTTCTGCCCAAAATGGTATATCTATATCATAGGCCTTTTTCGCAAATTTTAGGATTCATTGTGGAAGAGAGGTCAGAAAGACTGTATGGGCCAGAGGCAGTATGTGACCACAAAGAAACAGTGTTCTCTGAACACAACAATGCATATGAAATGTACATAACTGACAGTGGTTCTGTCAGCATACACAAGACCCAGGCACACACAGGCCAGACAAAACCTCATCAGGAAGGTGGTCATGAAGTCTTACCCCATCTGAGTGACAACTGTCAATTAATAGCTGCTGGGAGAGTCAGAGTTCGTTTTCTTTAAGGACATAGCTGGTCATGTTAACCACACTCCAGAGGATGGTCACACCCCAAGTATACATGCGCAGTATTCCTTGGGTATAGGCACATTTTAAAAGGAAAAATAAAAAAAAAATGAGAGCATAAAGTTGAGAGGGTAGGCAACAGCAGATGGATTTGGAAGAAGCTGGGGGGAGTGTGAATATGATAATACAAAACAGGAAATTCTCAAAGAATTAGTAATTTAAAATATAATTTGATAGTTATTTATATCAGGAAAGAATCAGAAATGAGTAAAGGATGAAATAAGAAATGTCTACCTTAACAATGAAAACTTAGTTTTGCTCTTTCTACTGCTATCTCCTGTCCACTCCCTGACCCCGATTTTATGAAGAGCAGCTAATAGGATTTAAACATGAAATACAACTCACAGTCTCAGATGTTTGAACAGTTGAACTCCAGATGATTTGTGGAGGTTGTAGAAGCTTTAGCGGGTGTAACTCCACTGTAGATAGTGGGTCAATGTGGATTGGATCTTACAGGATATTGTCCAGGCCTACTACTAACCCACAGTTACCATTCTTCCTGGTTGATGTTGCCACATGACCTGACCACTGTGAATCTACTGACTACCACATTTTCCTACCCTCAATATAATAGACTGCATTCTCTCATAAGCCAAAACAAGTATTTACTCTTTTAAGTTGTTTCTTTCAGATATGTGACCACAATGAAGAAAAAAAAATTGAATAGACAATGGACAACTGAGATGTCAAGTTATTTTGCTGTGATAAACCTTGCCTTGTGATATTTAGTCTTGGGACTGGTTTGCAGGATCAGTATGGCAGAGTTTAGTGCTATAATGAGAGACATTAGTGGCAGTGTAGAAAATCAGAATGTCAAAAGAAGCAAGGACAGTAAAGGCTGTGCTTATGTAGATACAGAGGGGAACAAGCATTCTATGAAGAATTGGGTTAGGGGACTGGAGAGGTGATTCAGTGGTTAAGAGCAAATACTTTCTGTGCAGAGGACCAGAACTTGGTTCTCTATAGTAATGCCAGGCAACTCACAAAAACTGATAACTCCTGATTCAGGGGATACAGTACCTCCATGGGTAACTTCTGGGCTTCCAGGGGTACTGAATTTGAGTGTACATGCCACTCAACTTTCTCTCTGTATATATATATATATATATATACATATATATATGTATATATAGTCTTATATTTCTAAATAAATATATATATTAAAAATCTCTATATATATAATTAAAAATAAAAGTAAAATGTTATAAAAGAACCTGGCACCCTGCAATCTATGGAAAGGAAATGTGCCTCAATGGCATGATTACCCATAGAAGGTTCTACCTTGTGAAACTTGAAACTCATTTGAAAGAATGCATTTCAAGGAAATTGTCTGAAAAGACAAACATTAAGGGTACCTTTGGAAAATGGTTACCCAGGGAAATGATTTTCTTAATTCAGACACATAGTCAGATGACTGCTACGGCCACAAAAATATCTCAAGTGGGTCAAAGTGTGTCTTCAGCTGATGACAGAGTTGTCATTGTCAATCATGTATGGCTGACCTTAGAAACAGGTTGAAATGAAGAGTTATGTGTCATGCAAGAAGCTTCTAGGACAAGATAATGTATCAGGGTTAGCTTTTGTTCAGGGACACTCTAATGATCTGAATGTGACTTCATAAAGGTGAAGTCTAGTTTCAATGGAGCCTCTGGGATGTTTAGAGATGCCAGAAACATGGAACATCTGCTAAAGAAAATTTCAGCTATTGGGGGAGCCAGTAACAGGCATGTAGAGGCAGGCAAGGCTTCCCAGGTCCATTGGAGCCCAGATGATATGATAGGAGTCTCAGATTTTGAACATGCATGCATTGTTTTGGGGGAATACATTGCTGGATTCAATTTTACTTTCAACTGGTAATCTTTTATTTACTTTCTATGCCTCATTATTGCATTTTGGTATAGGAGTTTTTACTTTGTGTCACTGTGTATTTCAAGTTTACAACTTTTTACTTTACAAAGGATCACAGATAAAAGATTATCTAGGGTCTGGAAAGAAACTTTGGATTTTGGAACAATGTTGAAAGAAGTAAGACTTTCCAGCATTTGCAGTTGGATTAAAACATTTTGCATTAAGAGATGGCCATGAGCTTGTGGGAATCAGAGATATAATGTTATGGTTTGAATGTGGAGTGTCCCACACAATTTATATGTTTTAAGAGATGATCCCTACCTGGTTTTGGAAGATGGTGGAACTTTGGTAGAAGGAACATATCTGAAAGAAGTAGGCTGTGAGGGTGAGACAAGGAAAGAAAGAGACTGGAGATAATCATTCTATATGAAAAAGGCCTGAATAGAGGATCATTGTTTCATATCCCATCTCTTGACTGTAAATGATAATCATGGTTTACAGACACACACAGACACACAGACACACAGACACACACAGACACACACACACACTGGAAAACATCTATTCTACATAGCCACATATGGCAAGAATAAGGCTTCCCAGTAGGACAGAAATGAATCTTATATCAATTGTGTTGGTATGGATGGATGATGAATGAATAAATAATCAAAGATACTTTCAAATTAGTCAAAAGGTCTGTATTTCCCACATGATCATTGCCTTCATTTTAAAACAACCTAGGGCAAGCCCCATATGCTAGACATTTACCAGCAAGACAAAAAATAGAAGTGTGACAATATTCTGACAATTCAGGCAAGTCCTTCACGTCTGCTTAGGGTATAGAAAATACCACTGGGAAAGAGAATGATAAATATAAACATGCTTTTTAAAAATGTAACAGCATGCAGCTATCTATTTATGAATTTACATAACATCTTTGACTTAGGAGAGAGAATAAGATACCATCAATGATTATAACGTGTGGCTGGAACTAGTGTAGGTTGTAGATTCACATTAATGTTAATTTATGCACGAGGAGAATTGAGCTCTTGTCTCTAAGTGTTTGAAATAAAGTCCATGAGAAGTAGAATTTGAGGAAAGTATTTCAATAGACGGTACAAAATATTCTAAAGTTCACAGTAAAGAACAAAGTGGAAAACTAATAGAGAATGCCTTCAGCTTGCATTTTCATAAGATTATACTTATGTTTAAAGTTATTTTCATATAGTTGTAATCAAGCATTTCATAAATTTGATTCTGTGCCGAACATAATATAATTTCTATCTTACTTACATTAGCTTTAAATGTAAATAAAAATATGTATTTACATTATATATTTTTAAAAACTCTTTGATGCAAATTAGAAAGAAATTCAAAGCTTATTAATTAATTTTCAATAATTAAAAAATATCGTACTAGGAATAATGCCTGTTAACATTCTTGCGGTATATATATTTCCAAGAAACACAGAAAATAATACTTAAATTATTTTTAAATGAAATAACTTTATTTTACCTAATATGTTTGATTTATCTATATTAATAAATTTCTTTTTACATTAGATTTGTATCTATAAAATTTTCATAAATGTACAATGCTCTGTTGCATGGGTTTAATGCAAGTTACTTAACAGTTAATTTTTAAGATTTATTTTTATTGATGTACATGTGTGTGTATCTGTGTTTGGGTATGTATATATGTTGATGCAGATGGCCATGAAGGTCAGAAGAAGATGTTGGATTCCCTGGAGCTGATGTTTGGGAGCTGCCAAACGTAGGACCTTGAAACTGAATGAGAATCCTCTGTAAGAGCAGTACACTCTGTGAACCACTGAGCCATCTCTTCAGCTCCTTAACTAACTTTTGAAAGAAATTATTTATGAATTATTATTGCTGTTATCATTGTATGATGAGTCTGTGTAGGTATGTGATGTGTGTCAGTCTCTGTGAATGATGTCTGTGGAGATTGTCTATGGCATGGCTCATATATGGAGGTCAGAAGACAACTTTGTGGGGTCCGTCCTCTTCTTACACTTTTATGTGGCTAGGACTTAGGTCTGCTGGCTGGCAGGGTGAACAACTGTCATCAACTGGCCCCCTTGTTGCCTAACTAATTCTTAGCTTTGAATACAAAAATTGCTTCTTGATTTTGAAATGGTATAAAAAATGAAATTGTGAAGTTAATACTAAATATATGAATTATCCTCAATAATTTACTTGTAATTAACTTCAGACACGGCATTCTAGAGACAAGGAATGTAAACATTGTTAAAACACCAACCTGTACCTTGTTGTATGTTCCTAGAAGGGTGGCTGTTATCCTTACATGGCTCTGCATGGAGGTGCCTCCTTATGGCATAGTATTGGCCCTGTGTTTCACTGGTTGTGTGTGGTCATCCACTCAGCTCTGCTATTACTCAGCATTATTCTTTGTCTTCTTCCTTTATTTTCCACCTTCTGTGATTTGACAAATGTGCTATTATGTCTCAGATTGATTTTGACACTTAGTTATGCCTAGTGAGTCCAAATATGTTTATCGGCAATTTGTAGCACAATGAAATCTAGCTATTGATGATTCCAAGACTGCAATGTGTATCTGAAGTAAATAGTATAGAATCATGTATAATTCTTTATGTATATACATACTTATAAAAAGCTATTTTACAAATTTAGCTTAGGAAAAGATTAACAATTATAACTAATTAAAACAAAACATTTACATGTTTTCTTTCCTCAGAATATCACAGTAGAAGATTTGCTCCTTCAGTAATATTATTTTTTTTCTGTCCCGATTAAATCTAGAACCTCCGTCTTTTCACTAGAGGAAAGTATCTTTAGCTTCTTGAGGAACAGAGATGACAGTACCACAGCTACATTCTGGGACCATAACTAAAATGTATCATTTGAACAGAAGCACATGTTCTCACAATAGTCAGTCTAATAACTGAGATGGCTACTAAGTCATTCCTGCAGAGGCAGGTGCCTAGCATGTGGGCAAACTGTTCAAATTCATATTCCGTCTAGGGCAGAGTGGGCAGAGCTGTGAGAAGTTCTATCATGCCACTGGAAAGGAGAGAAGTTTAGAATCGCAGGTACTTTTTCTGAATGTTTCCATTTCATGTTTTTGGCTATGGATGGATGTAAGCAAACGAAGCTTTAGAAAGCAAAGCCCTCCCCTATGGGGGCTACTGTCCTTGATTTGTACACTGCACACTCCAGTTTTGACTGTTTTCTCTACCAGTCATTGGCTGCATCTCATTGATTTAAGAGAAGTTGAATGAATGTATGAATCCCTAGAACACTGTGACTTTTGCAGTTTTAGCAGATTTCTAATAGTGTATCTTAGGATTTTGAAAGAAAGTACACTGTTATTCCTATATTCTTAAATTGTTCCCATTGTGGTGACCAGTAGCCAAATGAGCCAGAAATAAGTAACACTTTAAAATGTGTATGAAAGCTGAGAATTTGGTCTAGCAAACAGTAAAGAATAAAAGTGAATTATTTTTCTCTACCCTTCAGCTAACAGTAAGGATATAATTATTTCTTTTTTTTTGAAAGGTTTTAGACCTAAGTAGATGTGTCTTATGGGCACAGTTAAAAATGTGCTATATTTTCCAACTTTGCATTTGCTAATAATGCTGGCAATGATACAGCTGGTGTGTCCATGACCTCAGAACCTGACTTTAAGAGGAAACAAATATCAGTAATAGAAGTGATTTTGGTTTATGGGGGGTGCTCACATCCAGGCGCAAACACTGGATCTGGGGATGTTCCATGTGTAAGGGAGGAGTTGGTATTGGCAGCTTCACCAGCCCTTTAGTGAATCATTGTGTGACTCTGCCTCCCCCTGTGGGAATTGTAGCACTCTACTATGACTTTCTACCCGACTCAGATCTCAGAGTTTCACCTTTGACTTAGCAAGATGGATATTCATATCCTTATATTCACGTCACCATCCCACCCTTAATTTTGTCCTCTCGGTGTTTGGTGTTAGGGTGAAGGGCAAAGGCCACATTTGAACATAAGTCAGGGTTTTATATTTTATGTGGGGGAAAGCCGGGGGCATTTGTCGAACTTAAAACAGAAATCAAACCTTTAAAGGCAGATGGTATGTGTCTTGCTACTCATATTCTCTTCTGGCTTCTAACTTTCCTTAGGCTTAAAATATATCTGGAGTCTCCAATGTCTTTGTTCTTTTGAAAGTTCATTTCTTATTCTCTCAAAAACAATGTTTTCTTTCTTTCTCTTTTTTAAAGGGCAGCAAACACGCACAATAAGGTTTCCGTTGATCACAGTTTCAGAAACTTGCTGCTTAAAATTTACAGAAAAACTAGGTTGCTCTCATTTCTGTGTGTTTTTCTCTATAGAATCCACACTAGGTTTATGACATTTTTACCGGTTAGAAACACCAGGGACCAGTTTTCTCACAATGAAACTTGGAAATAATGGGGCAGAAGAAGTGGTTGTTAGCTTATCCTGGAATGAAGGTAGATGAGAAGTTACATACAGAAGGAACACTAATGAAGGATCCCCAGTATTTCCTTCTGTAAATCTAGCTACAAAGTTTGGTATTGAATTTGTTTGTTGCCTGGTACCTGTTCTTATTTCTATCAGTGTAATACTTACGAACTAGAAGCTAGTTGCTCTGCTCATTAAATTTTTGCCGAGAATGTTGGATAGAAATCTCTACTGTATTAAAAAGCTAATATAAAAGTCCAAACCATGTTTCTTAAAATTTTCTCTCTCTATATATAACTTGTTCTGCAAAAATATTTTACATCTGTATGTAAAAAGTACAAATGTCTTTGACGGTGATAAGGAAAAACATACCATCTAACGAGGAGACTTTATTTTAATATTCAATTTTATTTTACATTAAAACGCTTTATAATTTATAGTTAGATAATGAACCTTTGTCTGGTTCTGTAAAGTCTGGACTGTATTCAATTGTTAGGAGAAATGCGGGTTTCTTACTATATACATGGCTCACTTTTGCTTCATTTGCCATAAGATTCCTTCATCAATCCCCCTTTATCCCCAGTATTAATCCTGTTCATAGTTCCAATTTTTATATTCTCATTAATTCCTTTACCACAGGCATATGTTGGGTGAAGACTAAGTCCAAGGAGACAAGGTCCTTATCAAATTTGAGTTCACAATCCAAAGATTTCTCTAGCATTGCAACTACTTGTCCTGAATTGCACAGAACTTCTCACTTTGCATATTTCTTTTAGATACCCAGAGTATTAAATGTTTATCATAATTATCTCTCCACTTTTTCATGGGCTGAATATTTATCAACTGAGTTGAGGAAAAAGCTGTAATTCAAGGATGTACTAAAATATCAAACTTATTTTGATAAAGTTTGTAATGTAGTCAAGTACAATTCCTGACATGTCTGTCCATCAGTAGCTATTCACCCCATGATAGTCACATGGAAATAGGCAGATACCACCTTGTGCCAAGTTTGCTAGAGGAAGGTCCTCACAAACCCCCCAAAAGCATAAGGAAAATCAGAAAAGTCTCAAGATAACACCACAAGAAAGGGAACGAATGACTGGCACAAACCTTATTTGCAATTCCGGTCTTGTCTTAAGGAAATGAAAGTGCAAAGTAAGGCCGGACATGGCATTCATTCTACTTCTAGAGGGGAAAGTTATACTCTTAGGCCATTGACTATTTTTATTGTTAGATGTTCTCTGTGGATGTATTTGTTTATTTTAGATTTTTATATATTATTATGAGAGAGAATGGAGGAGGGACCTAGAGAGATATAGAAACAGAAAGAGAAAGAGAGAGAGAAACAGATTTTGTGAAGGTCAAAGGAGTTCTTTTGAGCCTTCCAAGGGTGAGACTCAGACTACCAGGCTTGTGTAACAGGTGGTCTCACACACTGATCCATCCCATGTGTCAGGTGATCTCACATTGAGTCAACCTATAGGACAGGTAGTCTTGCACATTGAGCCATCCCATGTATCAGGTGGTCTCACACAAGCAGCCATCTCATGCATCATGTGGTCTCACACTGAATTAATCCATGTAACAGTTGGTTTTGCACACTGAGCCATCTCATGTATCAGGTGGTCTGGTACTGAGACATACCATGTATCAGTTGGTCTCATACACATACACTAAGGCATTCCAACAACACTGGATATATTGTTTAATGCATGAGAACAAATAAAATACCCTAAACAAATATTAAATATTTTTTTACTAGATATTCAACTCATTTTGGATATTTAACTCAAAATAAAAATAAACACCTTCTCTTATCAAACTCTTGTATTTTCTAATTCAAAAGTAGTATAATATTTTATAATGTTTTATCCTGTATATATTTTCTTTATGACATTTACATAGTCTGATAAAATTTCACTTTTATTTAGCCACAGTCTGTCTTTTATAATTACTCTATATTTAGTCTTTTATACTTGTTATTTTATTTAAAGATTTATATGTTTGTTTGTTTGTTTGTTTATTGCATGTGCATGCGTGTGTGTGTGTGGTGTATTTGTGCTTGTGAGTCTGCCATCTGCCATATGAGTACAGATACCTAAGGAGACCAGAAGAGAGCTGGAGTTACAGTCAGAAACCTCCTGAGTCCTCTCCCAACAAAGCAAGAGCTCTTAACTTTTAAGTCAAATCTTTATTCTCTATACGTGTTTTTGTTCAAGCAAAAATCATGACCATGTCTTCAAAAAACTTCTAAATGACACAAGAGCAACAGATCACTGAAAGGTAGATTATTTGATGGTTGGAGGAGTCATTGACATGAACTCGAAACTGAACATCTGGAAACATTTAATTATATTCTTGTTTTGTGTAGATAGGGTCTTACTCTGTAGCCCTGGCTGGTCTGGATCTCCCTGAAGTCCACCTGTATCTGCTTCCAGAGTGCTGGGATTGAAAACAGTTGCTACTTCTACTTGGATCACAACCTGAAACCTGGAGCACAGCAGAGAAGAGGACCTGGATGGAGAGCAAGTTAATAGGTAAGGAAATTTGGTGACTTAAGATGGGAAACCTCGATGCTAAAGGCAGAGTTTAAATTTTCTCAACTAAACAATGTCTTCATCTATGACACATTCAGTGTCAGTCAATAGAACATCTGTGGTCTGGGTCAGCGTAGCAGCCAATTATTATTTAATTAGGAATATGATTGGATTTTCCTAACAGTAAAGTTTGCCTTAGGGTTTACTATTAATTAATTGTCTCCAAATATTAACTGACATTCATTCTAGGGTGCGAATAAAACTCCCCTCCAGGGCACATCCTCTGTGGAAAATCTAACATTTCCATGCCGAGAGCAGAAAGAATGAAATATTTTTAGAAATGTGAGTGCAAAAGAAGAGCAAAGAAAGACCTACAGCTTAGGGCTGAGACAGAGGACCCAGGAGATATGGGTCCTGGGCATGGGGCTCGGGGAGAGCTAGAGAGCAGTTTCCCAACAGTCTCCAAAGACATTAAATCAAATAAGGAACACAGCACAGCCGGTCAGCCGAGGAGAGGTCTTGGTTTACGGTTCTGTGTGAACAAGTAGCACAGAGTGATGACAAGCAGTGCCCTTATGAGAATTTCCTGGCAGGAAGGCTTCTCCTCCACAGAGAGAGCTCTGTCTGCTTTAGGAATGGCTCACAGTCTTGGGACACAGGAATGGGTTTAAGGAGGGCTTTTATCCCTAAATCAACTTACAAAGTAATGGACACTGCCTTATGTTAAAACCAGACTCAATAGTAATGTTAGAGCTGATGTTACAGCTTCTTACTCACAATAAGGATTTTTTTAAAAAAAAATTGATGTTGTTCTGGAGAAATTAATCAAACAGGACTTTACTGAAAAGGTCTGGGTCAAGATAATTATCCATTTTCTCTGAAAACATTTAAATAAGGATGATAAGACTGTAAAGGAATTTTTACCTTTTGTTAATTATTTCAGGAAATTTATTTATAGCAATTTATTATTCTGGCAAATCTTGTGTTTATCTAGGTAAATAACTTTTTAAACCAAATGGGGCAGGTGAATCTGGCTTCCTGAACCTGAGAAAATTAATTGAACAGTTAGTTCATATCGATCAAGACTTCTGTCCACACTTTTCCCACTTTCCACCTACCAATACCCAACTGCTGTGCCAACAACCTCGCTCAGTCATGAACACTGTGTTCTTGAGAAACCATCTGAAGTTATTTGAGCCCAGGCAGCCAGATTTACAAAACCTGTCAGTGAGTCTCCTCTTTGGAGGTGCTATGAGGATGCTTCCATAAAAGCATCCTCAAGATTATTAGCATCCTTGAGAATGACAGCAAACTTCAGAGACTCCCCTTCATTTCACCTGTTCGGCTCTGAATTTTATGAAGAAGAGAAAGTTCAATCAGCTGAAATCCCAATATGGATATTTTCAAGATGTTGCGCACATTTTAGATTTTAGAATAGGGTACATAATATATTTATGTAGTTCATTAAACAGTACGGAACCCGGGTAGATAGACAGCTAAAATACAGGATCCAGAAGGAGAAGTTTCTGAGATATTAGAAAACAAATGATCTGGACGTGGGACCAGATGTCAATAATCTATCTCTCTGGACACTAACAGCCATGCATTGCAGGAGAATGTCCCCTCATATTTTCAAGTCAACTTTGAGGTTTCAGTTAAGATAAACAGAAGACACAATGTGGCTGTTTATTTTATTCAGTCTTCTATAGTTGGCCCTGACCATTAGCAGAGAGCTTGCACCACAATCAGATATTAAGTTCTTATTGTGAAATTTGGTTAAGGATGACAGTTTATGAATAATAACTCCACACCTAAAACATTTCAGAGATTGAAATTCTTTTTTCTGATTCTTAACATAAAGTTTCAGCTCTCTCACTGCATGTAATTTATTTCCTTCTGTCTCAGTTTTTCATCAGATCACACTTACGCTTTGTAAGTTTGTGAATATATCGGTCTTCCTTCAGATATCTACCACCCTACCAGTTCAATCCTACTGCCACTATCAATCTTGCCCAGACTTCCACCTGCCTTACTCTTTCACCCACCTATCTCATCCAGTTCTAGATGACTTCTAGTGACGTCTTCTTGATCTTCTTTCTGCCAATGCCAATTTCACCAATGACTAGAAAAGAATAACTGTCACATAGTTACATGGTCTCTAGTATCATCTGAACCCTGGAGTTTGCCTTAGAAATATCCTACACTTTTAGTAATCACTACCTTCCTTCTACCCAGCTGATTTCTAAAATCATCTCCTGCTTTCTGCAAGGTACCAGCCCTTTCCTTTCCTTCCTCTGGCAGCGCTGCAAAACAAAACAAATATAGAGGTAACTGAGTAAGAAATGTCTTAGCCCACACCACTGAGATAAATTACAGACACCTGGACTAATGTATTTTATGCTTCTGAAATAAAGAGAATAGACTGTTGTCCTGAGACTGACCATTTACCAGTGTTCTCATACCTATCTACTCCCAGTTTTTTGGATCTGGGTCTGTGTCCTTATGCCTGTATCTTCATCCCCATTTCAATAACTCTTTGAATCAACATTTAAACATGTACAATTCTTTTTGGTTTTAGAGGGGGAAAGAAGGATCCATTTACACATCTTCTTTTTCCACTACCTCTGGCCCCATTCTGGTCTTTCTCTCTGAAGTGTCATGGAAAAAACTATTAACAATGAAGAATAATTGGCCATTTATAACTTAACCTCTTAGATATTTATTGTTATTTCTTTTATTTTCTACACTATTTGTTATCGTTTTAGGAAAATCTCAGAGAAGAGAAAATCTGGGCTCTCTATGCAAGGCAACACTCCATAAGTAATACAGTGTATCATAGAGTGTATGAGCAGAAGAACACAGTGGCAATATTTTTGGACAAGGCATTCATTTCCCATAAGTTTTGTAAAGGGGTATGGAGAAAGAAAATATGGTGGCATGGTGTTGGGAAAGCTCCAGAGTGCCATTGTAATGAACTGAGAGTATATTGTGCAGTGTCCAGGACACACAGCAGCTTTTGGCAAGGAGGAAGCTGCTCATCTAGACAAGGCGGCTCTCATAGAGCAGTCACTGTGCATAGCTGTTTCTGTGCTGTTATATCAGGATCAGGACCAAACTCTTGGGCGCTTGGGAGAGGGCAGTAAAGGAATAATGTGGTTCTGATATTAAGTAGGCTGGGGACACAAGTGGAGCTCCAGGAAGACATGGAAGGCTTCCAGAGCAGCCTTGGTCCAAGGGCAGTAAGATGATATGCAGATTAATGATTTATTTCTGGAGAGGTAGATGCTGAGATTTCATCATGTTCTATTTCTGGACAACCAACTCTCCTCAAGATATTTATGTTTGCTTTGCTTTTTTTTGCATTTAAGGATTTCCTTGTAGTTCATTTCTACAAGTTCCATTTTATCTTACATTTAATCTGTCATCATTCATAGATGACAGTTTCATTGCACTGATGGGTCTTTTTGTGACTGGTGGGGAAGGCACGTTTTTTCCCTTTTGACAGTTGGCTTGCAATTTTTTTTCTGTATATGCTGAATTGCTTTCTTGCTCTTGCAAATATATTCAGCATCACAGTTTTTCTTTATGACAGACAGAAAAGGCCTTGGCAGATTCCAACCTCAGGAAGAAATTATGTCTGTCTCTATAGTACTGTCAAGAGACCCATGTATGCATGCCAAGAGACACCCTTGCTTTCACGGTGTACTTCCAGCAAATCAGGGATGGATGATGCGATATTCTTTGATGTTGTTTTACACCATTGATCATTGTGTATTTAGCTGGCTGATAAAGATGATATGCATTGAACTTGGATTCTGTATGCAGTTTGTGTGAGTTCACAGATATATCCTAAGGTAAAATTTAAGGGTTGTGGCTTAGATTTGATTAGTGCCCGAAAAGGTCAGGATATATTGACAAGGATATTTTTCAAATTGTCAATGGACAATTATTATGTTTCTGCTCTTGCTGGTATGTAGATACATGAAAACTAAAATGTTTCACAGTTTATACAGAGGCTTGGTAGATGCTCAGCAGTGAAGAGTACCCCCAGAGGACCCTAGTTTAGTTCCTAGTGCCAATTCTCCATGGCTTATGATGGCCTGTCACTCCAGCTCCAGGATGCTGCTACACTGAGGGCAACTGTACTCATGTGCACATACTCCACACAGACACATCCACGCAATTGAAATAAACTTGTAAGTGTCTACATCCTGTAATAGTTTCTACTTTGGTTGTTTTACTTGGAGATCTTGATCTTCAATTGGTAGCCCCTGCCATCATCAGGAGCAATTCATGATGATTACAGAATGAGAGGCAATCCACTCTTCTTTCTCAGAATGTAGTATTTCTTTCAAGTTCCTTTAAAGTTTAGTTGTACAAACTCTAAATCTTCTAACATATCATGATTGTGTACACTAGCATGACACACATTTATTCAGTGTCTACTTAATTTCTGTAGAATGTTAATACCTGCTAACAAAGACTAAATCTTTGTTAGTATCAACTCTATAGTCCCTAGACCACACACACAATAAATTGCAGAGTCAAGATGATAAGAATTGATGTGTTAGAATCCAATGCAGTTCATGTCTTTCATTGATTCTCTCAACTACTGCATTTTCCTGAAATTATATGAACACACATACACATACCACACACACACACACACACACACACACACACATACACACACACACACACACACACACACAGTGAATTCCAAACCCGGACCCCGAATAGGCAGTGGTGGCTAGAGTGTAGTTAATATACTGCTGTTTCAAGATTTGGGGATGATTAAATACCTGAATAATCATACTTTTTTTTTTTTACATTCAGAGAAATCCCGATTATCTACTTAGCTCTAAACCAAGACTGTTTACACTCAGGTAAGAAGTATTGCTCTACAGCTCTTATCACTCACTTCAGAGTAGTCTTATGTGTCTATTGAAGTACACTTTGATTTCTAAGTAGTTACAAGAATTTCTCTAGGTCTGATGAGATGACTCAGTAGGTAATGGTGATTGCCGTCAAGTCAGTAGACCTGAACTAAATTTCTGGAATGCACATGATGGAAGAAGAGAACCTACTTACACAGATTGTCTTCTGAATTCATGCATGTACATGCACACCTCCACATACATGTGTACTCCTATACACATATAAACCAGATCATGTAATAAAAAGTTTAGAGAATTCCTCTAACTACTTGTTTTAGACCCTTACTGTCATGGTATTACATATCACATTTTCTTTTGAGAATGTTTTGCTTACATATTTCTACATAGGTCAATTTTTCACTCAGAGACAATTGAGTGAAGAATATTATTTTACATAATAAAATACACTGCTCTAAATACATAGAGCTGTGGTCCTTAGAGGATTCTCCCAGACCAATATTATTAACATCATCAGAGACTTGTGAATAGCCATGTAGTCTGGATCCACCCCAGGCTTATGGAAAGGGAAAAAAAAAACATGAGGGGAAATCTGTGTTTTAGGTAAGTCTTCCAAAGTGAAGTTAAGAAAACTTGGATACTGTGTATCTTGTAAAGATAGTCATATGAATTATAAGATTTGGTTTTCGTTTTTACCTTCCTACTGACCTGTGAGCAACTTTGAATTTCAGCTTTCTCACAAGTAAAAGAAAGAAAGTTTATTTATTTTTGTGAGACTGTAGACTGAAGACATTCCAAATGAGTGTGACTGCCTTCCAAACACAAACCATTAAGCAGATTGTTTCTCCAGTTTGTTGTCATTGTGGGGAGGACACCATTCCAATTTTCTCCCAAGTCTTCATCTTTGAAATAAGTTAAATCTAAACTATAAGTGAATTAGTCTAACAGGCCAATAGCTTTTTACTATGGTTATCTTATAACTTTGGGATTCTAATCAGCTGACTCATCTGAAACTACAGGAGCAATTTTTGACTTCCTCCTTCATATCCCAGTCATTTCAGTGAAGGATGACAACCAAGTGGAAATATTCTCAGTCCTCCATACAGCTTTGCTGGGAAATGGAGAAAATCTGTAAGATATGATAAACATTTGAAATCTTATGGGGGGGGTCACATGACAGTTATATGAGTTTAACACCAATAAACCCAAATGCCTACAATGAATTCTAATGAATAAACTGAAGCTTTCATATAATCTCTATAACAAAGATTATATGACACAAAATCTTTGAGCGATGTAAAGAACTTTGTCTCCTTCCTCCCAATGGTCTCTTAACTTCGAACCTCAGGTTTGAGGCTTTAGTAAATGATACCCTTTATATAATTACTACCTAATAGTGACTGGTAACATTCTTTAATCCTTGAAAGGAAAATAAAAGTTTCTAAGAGAGAACATGTGCTCTGAACTATTTTTAAAAACTAAAATTTGTGTTCTAATAAATTCCAATGCACTTAATTAGAAAAAGCAGAAAGGAATAGTTTACTCTTCTTCAGAGAATGCTTCTGAAAATTGAATCTATTTGCAGAGATAAATTTAGTGAATATTTTAATTGATGCTCTCCATATTGTACCAATAGCATATGGGAATTCATGATTTCAGTGTCTGAGACTGTCTGTCAGTCTGTCACTTTTTTTCAAACCAAATATTATTTTCAAGACAAAAACAATCATCTGAGACCCGAAATAAAACAGGAGTGTAACATCGAGTTCCAATTTGTGTAAATAATCTTATCCTGCTTCTGAATATCCTGGGTGTGGAATGGTGGCTGTAGCAAACTTCTTACTCTATCACCTTGTTAAAAACATAGACAATTGCTTCACTTTACCTAAACTCATGCATTATTGAGCTGATAAATCATAGTGACTTTGAAAGAACCAATATGCTCCAGCTGCCTCTTATGCAAGTTAAGTACATGCACTCAAACTCTTTATGGAAATTTTAGTGACTAAAAATATTACACACAATCACAATCCAATGTTATTTTTGCATTTCCTTGCAAAATTTTACCAGAGAGTAGACATTTTTAAAAAATATTTCAAGTTTGTAGCGCCTAGATTTTGTTTTATTTTAAAGAAAATAACACTCCTCCCTGTGTGTGTATACATATATGTATATATATATATGTGTGTGAATATATATTCACATATATACACACAAAATACACAAAGATCTGCACAGATATAATCACACATACATAATCAGCTCTTCTTGTTATATGTATTCAAGCCTTGTGAAGTCCTGGTAAGCACTATATTACTGAATACTGAACTATTGTTTCAGAAGTATTCAGAATTAGATTTTTGTGAGCCTCTGATAATATTTTTTTGCTAGCAAATTCATATATAACCTTGTTTTTTGTTGTGATTCTGTTTGTAGGTACCTTATTTAATATATTGTTGGTGAATCAACATTGAATGTATGGCCAATTAACAATAAATACTTCAAGTTGAAATACACCTTGTCAATATGTCAAGTCACTGACATAAAACTTATGGTCAATGCCTATACAGTATTTATTCTGGAACTGAGATATTTTTTATGCCAATTTTTCCTCTGTAGGAAAAATATAACTCTTTATGGCTAGGAAATACCTACAGCTCTTCACAGCTATATTTGAGATAATTTTAAATAGTAATATCCATAATCTAGACCAAGAGAACATGAGAAATATGACACTAAATAGACAACAAAACAGACTATATTTTGAAAATTGAAAACTGAAATAAATATGTAAAGTACAACATCACAGTTAACACAAACTGGAAACACATAAGTTAGGGAGGTAAATTATCTTTTGCCACTGTTCACAAGCCCAGAGATGAGCATGAAAGTCATATTGAGCATTGATCAACTTGAAAATATTAAATATATTTAGAAGCAAGTTAGTTAAAAAATACAGAATCTATAAAAAAGTAATATTGAACATGTATTTTGTGATAAAGATAATAAAATACATATGATATGTGTTCAGAATACAGAAACATAAGGCCTGAGTAATATAATAAATCAATAAGTAGTTTCAGAATATAAATTCTGATTCCTGATTGATGAAATTTAGTTTGCCCTCAAGTACATTTTATGCTTGTTATTTAGGTTTTAATAAAAATGTTATTATATTTTATCAAATAATATAATAACATTGCATTTAATTTAATTTACAATGTTTAGCCCTTTGGTATATGCTAGAATCATGTGCAATAGTAATCATATTATTTATTCCACAGACTCCTCAGGCTTTTGAATGAGCAGAAGTATCTATTACATGATTCGGAAACAGAATGTCCTAAAGAAACACGTGTTGAGTTATTGATGGAACTTTTCCTTCTTAATATGAACTGACTGTAGACACTTAAATCAACTGTTGTACATTAAAAAACAGCCATGATGTGGTCTTGTTTAAAAGTAGAACTTTCTGTTCTAGAAATCATCTTAACCAAACATTTTTGTAATTTTAAAGGATTTTGATCTTAATTTCTATGTGTAATATTTTAGAAAGCTAAGAGTAGCATAAATTCATGATTGAGTTATAGTGCACTGTTTGGAAAATTATTTAAAGTTTTAGGGAGTAAATTACTTTGATGAAAAATGGCTTTGTAGATAATTATATTCATGTGGAATATGTTAAATATTTGGAAATGTAATCCCAAAATAATATAATAAACCTACATTAATATTCTTTAAAAATTTTTAAAGTACTCATTTTCAGAATTCCTACTTAATGAAATTTAACATGCCTTCCAACTATTCTTTCTTCTCATACATATTGGCCATATTTTGTTTCTGTTAGCATTTTTCCCTCTGCATGCATCTTCCATTATTTTGATCACCAAGACAGCTGACTTTAGCTTGGTTCTGTTTTTCTTGGGTCTTTTTGTGATTGATCAGTCATGACTGGCTATGTAAATTAACCAAATGGCTTGCATTGGTACAATGAGATACAATTTATAAGTGGTCCATGATTTTATACTTATTAAACCTCTATATTTAATCAATATATGCACATTTAATATTTTTTACCTATTAAGCATTCAATTTTCTATTTAAGAAAGTTCAATTCTTACTTAATTCAAGGTTTTCCATATTCAGCTCTAATGAAGGCTTTAAAGAAATGTAGCTGGAAAATAATATTCTATTTTTTTATTTTTAAGCTGTCTTCTGATTGTACATTAATTTGGGCAATCATTCTATTTTAATCAAAGCTATATTTCTTATTTTGAAGTTTTCCAGGTTTGCTTAGAAGGATGGTCTAATTTCCCCAGTACAATAATTATTGTAGTAATTAATTATAACTTATGGATGTAGAATTATAAGCACCAACTACATTTGATGCTGTGTTTCTCCAAATAATGATTGAAGTGAACGTGAACCTTAGTAAATCTCTGGGTACCTTCTTTCCTTTTTACATTTCCCCAGTAAGCAAAACATGTATTTATACTAAAAAACAAACAAACAAACAAAAGAACCCCCCCCCCAAAAAAAAACTACTGCTATTGCATATGTGGATATATCTCTATGTTAACCAGACACAAAAGTCGCAGTATGGTAGGCTGGTTTTGTTGTCTGCAGAAGAAGCTGAATTCGGGTTCCAATATACAGATTTCATTAGTAAATGTCTTTTCTAGAAGCTAATCCAGTTAAGAAGGTTCTGTAGAGATTTGACAAGAGCATTTTCTAAGCTCTGCAGACCAAGCCAGATATTAACAATGCAGAACTCATAGTGTCATGTTTATTAATGACTCAGTAGGAGGGACAGGCTTAAAACAAATGTGGATGTAGTTCATTCTTCATACTATTTTGATACTATAACAAACAACAGGATAGAAATATTGGTACAATGTATATATCATTTCTCATGTGTCTTTTCAACTTGCCTTTGCGATGCCCGGATGATTTTTAAAATATTTGTATTTGTTATATTTTAATTAAAATAAATGGCTTTCTCTATGTTGACATAACAAGCTTCCCCTACTTGTCTAAGCCTAGACTCACATGTCATTGTGAAATCAAAGTGATAGCGTTTAAGAAAGAAATTTCTCAAAGACAAAGAACCACAAGAAATGCATAATAATTTTGTTTCAACTTAAAGAGGATTTATGAAGGAAAAGTCAGACTAAACTTAGGTACAAATTACAAAGACCATGTACAATAGACAAAGTAAAATATTTCTTTTTTTCCAGTTTTTGCTGTTTGTATTGTTAGGAATTTTTCATATGAATCAGGATGAAGTAACATCACAAGGAAACGTGTGGCTTCTTAACATTGAGGGTGCTCCCATTGCTCCTGAGGATCACTGCACAGTGGCTGGAAAGGAGGGCTTCATTTCTGGATGTGATTAGGCAGAAAGTAACCTTCCCAGGGTTGCTGACTCCAAAAGGAACAGATGCATTTCTAGAAACAAAAGTGGCAATTTAGATCATACAGCAACAACATTATGCATGGTTCTATCCGAGATGCTGCCTAGAAAGAGAAACAGAGAGAAGATGTTAGGCCAGGCATTGGAGGAGGAAGAGATTCAGTAGGCCAGTTTTAGTAAATATATTTATTTAGTTTCAGCAAAATGGATAGATTTTATGTAAAATATTTTTATAATCCTTTTAAAAAATAAAATGTTCTTATACTCCTTTATAAATCCTTACTATATGTCACTTAAGTTAAGCTCTATTTACAATGGATTCTTCCCATGATTAATGGACTGTATTCATTTTAAGGGTTCGAATTCTGAAGGACACAAAGAAACTAGCCCCAGCTCCTATGAAATAAGACCATTTATCAGCTCTGTTGTATTTGCAAAAGAAGGTACCGTTGCCCTTTATATTATTGTTAGAGCTCAAGACAATGTTTCTTTACTTATGAGCAGATGTTTGAAATCCTCCAGGAGGTTTCTATAAGACTATGGAAATGAACTTGGCATGGGTACTGGGCTCCCAGGTGGAGCAGTGCACATGAGCATCCTTAGAAGTGTTAGATCAAGGCTAGTCAGGGAGAGCAACAGAGCCTAGCCACCAAAAGCCGAGTGCTTTGGTGACTGACAGGTACAGGCTCCTTCTGAAGCATGAAAAGGAATGCTAAATGATCTCCCTGACAGAATAAATCTTCTGTTTGTTTGGTCTGGACCAGATGTGCTACAGGCTGATGTGGAAATGTCTGCTCATGCCAATTTCACTTTAAATCACAATTTGGCAGGCCAGTTAGGTTTGAAAGTTGCAGCCCATTTAGCAATTTAAACAGAAATGTTTTCTTACAGTCTTTTCATTTAATTTGCAAATCCACAGCATGGCCTAAATAGTGACTGTAAGAAGCAGTTCTTTGGAATTGTGGGTCACTTTTAACAGAATACTGTGTTTAGATGGAATGGGAAATGCTGCTTTGCTTTCTGTGTTGTACCGGATGAACACTGTGCACAAACTGAGTAGCTCTCTGTGTCTAGTTCTGCGCTAACATTGATTTCTGCATGTGTTCAACATTTAAAGACAGAGGTGAAAGAAGAAAAGTGAAAGACCGCTTACCAAATTTCAACTGTCCTATGCAATTATCAAAATTTTGATTTAGGAAGTATCTACATTATTTATTTCAAGATGGTGTGTACTCTAATCCTCATCATAGGTATATTGCTAAAGACATTTTGGAGAAATTTTTAAATTAACTTAAGTTTTCAAACTACTTTTTAAAATAAAGAATATAATTTTCAGAATTTCATTTTTTAAATTATAATAATGATGCTTTCTTCAGTTCTAGTATTCCTGATTCCATGAATGTAGGCATCTCAATTACTTCATTCATTTCTCTATTCCGTGTGCCCAGGAAGAAGCTTTCTACATAGCAATTGTGCAATAAAGTTTCATAAAAGAAGCTTAGTCAAATAACTGACTGCATTTTATTCCTTTACTGGAAACCAGAGAAAGAGTTTGTCAAAAGAGTATTGATGCCTGTGGATGCTGATGTGAAACTTGCACTCTTTCTACGACTCCTGACTGAAACTGTTTCAAAAACTTTTCATTAAGAATATGAAATGAAGGCTGGAGAGACAGGTTAGTGGAACTTGGTGATCTTACAGAGGACCTGAGGTCAGTTTTCAACATCCACATGCTATCTAATAGCCACCCATAATTCTAGTTCCATGGGGGTTCAGTACCATCTTCTGTACTCTCCAGGTACCAGGAATCCATATGGTGCACATATACACATAGAATAAAAATAAATACTTAATATTTTCAAAGAAAACAATAGTAAAATGAACGTTGCTACATCAGTGGGATCCAGGACACTAAACTATTGTTCATTTGTGAAACACTCATTTGGAATTCATTAGTCTTCTGAAACGTATACTGAAAAGCTGTCATTTTTTTCAAGTTCCATCACTTCTCTGAGCAATAACCATGGAATGTCAATCGTGAATGTAAATGAACATTATTTTCCTAGAAAACATTATCTAGACATAAAGATGCCTTTGCTTTGTAGAAGACAATGTACAAGAAGGGCTTTTTTCTGTGTTGTTTTGACTACTCTTCCCAAATGAAAATGTTTAAGCAATATCTAAATCTCAGAGTTCACATCAGAAATGTTTTAAAATCTAAATAAAAGAAATGACAACTCCTGACTGGCAAACCAAACCATACCAAACCAAATCAGACCAAATAAATTACATGTCAAAATATTAATTGCAAAGCAGAATAAAAAGCAACATTTTGGAAACTCAAAGATCGTTTTCTTTATTTTTTTTTCATTTAAATACTGCCTGGCCCATTAACTCCAGCCCCTTATTGGCTAACTCTCACATATTATTTTAGCCCATCTCCATTAATGTGGATCGCCACTTGAGTTGTGGCTTACCGGCATGAGTCTAACCAGTGTCCATCTTGTGCTGGAGAAGCATGGCGTCTGCTCTACTGCCTTCTCTCTCACAGCATTCCCTTCTATCTACTCTGCCCACCTAAGGGCTGCCCTATCAAAAGGCCAAGGCAGTTTTCTTTATTCATTAATGGTAATCACAGCACACAGAGGGGACTCCCAAATCATCCCTGAGGACACTCCTACACCAT
>PVIU01015533.1:0-16930 GCA_004026605.1 Ondatra zibethicus
ACACAGAAAGACAATTATCACATGTACTCACTCATAGGTGGTTTTTAAACATAAGGCAAAGAAAACCATCTTACAAACCACAATCCCAGAGAATTTAGACAACAATACGGACACTAAGAGAGACTTACATAGATCTAATCTACGTGGGAAGTAGAAAGTATAAAAAGACAAGATCTCCTGAATAAATTGGGAGCATGGGACCTTGGGGAAGGGTTGAAAGAGTGAGGGGAGTGGCAGGGAGGGGAGTGGCAGGGAGGGGAGTGGCAGGGAGGGGAGCAGAGAAAAATGTAATAAATATCATGGGAAAAAACAAAACAAAAAAAACCTTTGCATCAAATAAAAATTAAAAGAGAAAAAGAACCTTGAAGAAGCAGGGTCTGTCTGTGTAGTCTTGGCTGTACTGGAACTTGCTCTGTTGACCAGGCTGGCCTTGAACTCACAGAGATTCTCTGCTACTGCCCCCTGAGTACTGGGATTAAAGGTGTGTGCCACCACTGCCTGGCAAAGAAGCCTTCCTTTACAGAATAAAACTAGCTAGACAATGGGGGAAGTGTGACAGGCAGATCATTGGATGAGCTCTGGTGAAACAAATAGAACTGAAATCATCAACAGTTAAACTCACTGGGCAAGAATAACGCACAACATCCACACAGCACCAGAGTTACTGCTTACAGAAAGAATAATGTCCCTCTAGCAACAGAGACAACTGGCAGCTAATGTTTCAGCCAAAACAATCATTAGTGGGACACACAGACATGGCATCTCCATTAGAGGAGACTGAATTAATAGTGGACACATGGACACGGTGTCTCCATTAGAGAAGACTGAACTAATAGTGGGACATGAGAGAGGGCCAAATGAGACTCCTAGGACAGAGAGGGCCAGAGGAAACAAGCTCCACCAGGAGTAGAAGCCAGGAGCAAATCCAGCCCTGGGAGCCAACCCAGTCCTAGGACACTGGCAGACCAGGATTGAGCCAACGACCTGACTCAGAGTCTGCAATCTCCACCTGAGCCGGAGTGGGAATGAACCAGTTACCTAAGACACAGAGAAAACAAGCTCCACCAGGAGCAGAAGCCAGGAGCAAACCCAGCCCCGGGACATGGGCAGATCAGGACTGAGCCAGCGACCAGATCCAGAGTCAGTAATCTCCACCACAACAGGTCCAACTCCAAGCCACGGACTTCTGCAGGAGGAGATCCAGACCAAGATTTATAGAAACAGACCAAAGCCAGCAGCCTAGGCCAAAGTAAGCCTGAGACAGCAAACTCCATGGGAGCAGAGCAAAGCACAGGAGCACTGAGCTACCTTCAGGAACAGGAATAACCAACGGGGTAACCAGAACGGTGACACTGACTGTACCACGAGGAACAACCATCTAAGCTTTGGATTCACTGGCACCTAGAAAATTATTCAACAGAATCTCAGACAGCCCAACCACACCTATTAGAGGAAAAGATGAGCAGAAAAGTTAAGATCACATGCTACACCACAAAGAGGAACACAATACCAGTAAAACCTAAAGACCCTACAAAAGCAAGTCATGAACAACCAAACATGGATGAACCAGAAGAAAATGATCTAAAAAATAACCTCAAGAGAATGTTTGAAATTCTTAAAGAGGAAATGAGAAATTACCTTAAAGAAATGGAGGAAAAAACAAACAAACAATTGGAAGGTATCAACAAATCACTTAAAGAAAACCAAGGAAAAGAACTCAAACATAGAAAAGAAACTATTCAGGACTTGAAAACTGAGATAAAAAAAAAATAAAGAAAACACAAGCCAAAGGAATTATAGAAACAGAAATCATGAGAAAAAGATCAGGAACCACAAATGCAAGCATGAACAACAGAATACAAGAAATGGAAGAGAGAATCTCAAGCGCTGAAGATACAATAGAGAAATAGACTCATCAGTTAAAGAAAACATTAAATCTAATAAAAGCTTAACCCAAAATATCCATGAAATATGGGATAACATAAAAAGGCCAAATCTTAGAATAATAGGTATAGAAGAAGTTCAACTCAAAGGCACAGAACATTTATTTAACAAAATCATAGACGAAAACTTTTCCTACCTAAAGAAAGATATGCCTATGAAGATACAAGAAGCTTACAGAACACCAAATAGACTGGATCCAAAAATAACTCCTCTCGCCACATAATATTCAAAACACTAAACATACAGAGTAAAGAAAGAATATTAAGAGCTGCAAAGGAAAAAGGACAAGTAACATATAAAGGTAGACCTATCAGAATTACACCTGACTTCTCATTGGAGACAAAGAAAGCCAGAAGGTCATGGTCAAGCATTATGCAGACATTAAGAGACCACAGATGCCAGCTCAGACTACTATACCCAGCAAAACTGTCGATCACCATAGAAGGACAAAACAAGATATTCCATGACTAATAGCAGGACACACAGACACTGCATCTCCATTAGAGAAGACTGAATTAATAGCAGGACACACGGACACCGCATCTCTAGTAGAGAAGACTGAATTAATAGCAGGACACATGGACACCGCATCTCCATTAGAGGAGACTGAATTAATAGCAGGACACACAGACACCGCATCTCCAGTAGAGGAGACTGAATTAATAGCAGGACACACAGACACTGCATCTCCAGTAGAGAAGACTGAATTAATAGCAGGACACACAGACACTGCATCTCCATTAGAGGAGACTGAATTAATAGCAGGACACACAGACACTGCATCTCCATTAGAGGAGACTGAATTAATAGCAGGACACACAGACACTGCATCTCCATTAGAGGAGACTGGACTAATAATAGGACACACTGACACAGCATCTCCATTAGAGGAGACTGAAAAGTAAAGCCCAAGTAAAGAAAAATGAGAAAAATTAAAAAATCATTTCCCATCCCCAGAAAACTACTAAAAAAGACAAATGTATAATAAGACTGATCAAAAAAAAGACAAAGATTTTTAGATATGAGAAACATGGTATAATTAGTTATAGTAGAGATTAAAAACATTTTAAATATTGCTTATTAATTATTTGAGAATTTTATACATGCATATACCTGTTATTTTGATCAGCTTTAACCATCAGATCCACCTCCACTTCTCTATTCCTTCCCAAGTTCATGTGCAATGCCCTAGTTTATAACCCACTGACGCTGCACTCTCTGGCCCATATACTCCTTAGTGTGGTGGGCCATCCACTGGGACAGGTTCTACCTAACATGGGCCACACCTTAAAGAAAATGAACTCTTCCCCCAGCAAGCCATTAACTCTCAATAGATCCTCAGGTAGGGGAGAGGGCCTGTGTGTCCCTTGCCTCTTTGTGCTAGAATACTGTCTGGCTTGATTCTGTGCAGGCACTAGAGATGCTGTGTGCTCATCAGTGCAGTGCCCCCAAAGCTGACTTAGGACATAAAAAAGCTACACCAGGAAATAACTATACAAAAGGTTTTTATTTTATTTATAAAAGGTAAGTATTTAAATAAATAAATAAAGAAGAAAGAAAGAAAGAAAGAAGATGCCATGGCCAGATGCTGTCAAATGTACCTTTCTTGAATTAGCTATGGTGGCATATGCCTATAATCTGAGCACACAGAAGGATGAGGCAGGAGGACTTTGAGATAAGTCTGGGCTATATAGAAAAAGCCTATCTCAGTTATTCCAACTTCCCTCACGCCCATCCAATAATCAAAGGGAAAAAAAAATCTCATCATCAACCATTTAAGAAAACAGGAAAAAAGACAGAATTACTCATTTTACATTATTAGACTAATATAACCTTGACTCTAAAACTCAGTGACAATATAAATGGAAGACTCTTCCGACTGCCTAGCACCCTCTGCATGAGATGTCTCTGTGGTTCGCCTCTTTCCGTCTTACTTGATGTCTATGCTCACACGCCATCCTGCCCGAGTCCAACACTTACCATCTTATTAAATATGTGCTTTCTTCCATTCTCTGCCCCCATTCTTACTTGTTTTGTTCTCCACTGTACTGATCTCTTACAACTCACTATGCTTTTTGTTTCAGAAACAAAAGTTCATTTAGCCCACGTAGGCCTTGAGTGTCCCTTTATGCTATAAGATCACAAGTTCATTTCTGCTTGCTGCAAAATTCAAGTCAATTGTACTTTAACCTGTTTCTTGACTCACACCTTGAATCTATCTTGATAGATAAGATGTTCTGCCAAATAATTTAAAAATCTTCAGCCACATTCCCAAGAGACCAAAATTCCTCTGGAAATCTCTGAACCCTTGAAAATCCTCCAATCTTACAGTCTTTTGGACTCTATGAACCCTACCTTTCCTGTGTTTGAGGCTATATTTTCAAATCCTATTTTAGGGAGATAGCTCTGTCTGACAGAAAATAGAGTTTGCTTAAATTGACCAGAGTCTGTGCAATGGTCTTGACTCTCATTTGGTGGGACGGACACTGTGACACTTCTCCTCCCATCTCTGCCTCTTGAGTGCTAAGATTGCAGTGGTTGGCACCATGACCAATTGTCCTGGCTGAACCCAGAGCTTCATGCATGCGAGGCATCGCTGGCAAAAGTGAGCGTAATGGACTAAAAACTACCATCTGGTCACTGCACTATGGAAACTTCAGGTGCTGGCCAGAAAAGAACGTTACAAGTGAATGAATTAGGGTTAGCGCAACAACACTTGATCACCAAGGACCTCCAGTTTCTAAATATAGTGTCAGTGGCAGGCAGGCATTGCATTTTGGTTACCCAAGGAACTTAAACAAACAAACCAGACTTCTGGCTGGAGTGATGCCTATGATCGCAGTTACCTGAGAGGCTGAGGCAAGAGGATTGCATCAACAAGAGTTCTGGTGAACACAGATCTTGCCTCAAAAATAAAGAAGAAATCAGATCCTTAAGCCTCAGCCACAGACATTCTAATTCAACAGAAATGGCTTCAGATCTAGAAACCTGCGTTTTTCAAAAGCTCCCAGGATTGCTGACATACATCTAGATTGCAGCTGTTGATACTGAAGAATCCCAAAGTTGTATAATTTGTTGCCAGGGTAACAAGGCATAGTGAGGATTGAGCTGGTTGCTTCTGCTTGTTTCTGAGTGAAGAAAGTTAGGAACCCTGTGTAGTCTACAGTCACAGCCGTCCTTCTTTCCTTTTCCACTATTTCTGTGACACGCGCTGTCTTCTCTTCTTCCTCAGTTAATTTACATAAGCAGCGGGTCTTTAAATAGGCCTAATTAAAGGCCTTCTACTTTACTAGAACCTGTAAGAGTGGACTAATTTGGAACTCAGAGGAACCTGTTAAAAGAAAGAAATGTGTATTTTTGTCTCCGGAGTATTTCCACACCTACGGCTTATCTTTAGAAGGTTTCCTCAGGTCTCAGGGAGCATAGGGAATAAAGAGCCAGCATGAGGTCATTGCATTGTCATGGAGGGAGGGGTGGAACACAGAATACGGGCAAGCATAAGCTCTTGCTCTGCCGGGGAGGAGGCTGGGGAGGCCGTTCCTAAAGGAGCTTCTATTCGCGGAGCTGCTGTCAGCCAGTTCAGTTTCTAGGAGTGGGAATGCATGACAAAATTAAAAGTTGTCTCAGAGACAGACAGCTTCAGAGACGCCTTCCTGGCTCAGTGTGTGAGCTAATTTCACAGCTGCTACTCTGGTGGCAATGCCTGCTTACTATTTATAAACCAAGACCAAGTGACGAAATGTTCTACTCATGCAAAGTGAAGCCACTCAAAGGCTTAGTGCAGTAGCTAGAACTTTAAAGTTCATGAGCATAAAGTATGGAAGTATTAGAAACCAAACAAAATAGAAAAGGGAACTTAAAAGTTTCTAAGTGTGTAAAGTTAAGAATCAGAGAGTCAAGCTAATGTTTCAAAGGAAAGCAATTTAAAAGACTAAAATGTAAGAAGTCCAGGAAGAGGAGGGCAAGGGCTACCATTAGAAACTAATGGCAAGAGAAGTATATGTGCACCAAACAGTTATAAGGTAAGAACAAAAACTGTGTGAAAAAGGAAAAAAACAAAATTAGGTAATAAGATTAACTTAGAAGATAACACACTGAGTGTTCCCCACAGAGGGTTAACAGAATGTAGATTATATAAATGGAATATTATCTCTATAAAGAGGGATGAAGTTATGATACATGAACAAGCCCTAAAAACATTAGCAAAATTAAGCAAACCAAATAAAAGTAGTTATTGTGTACTTCTGCTCATCCAAAATGTCAGAATAGGCAAATTCATAGATATAGGGAGTAGATTAGATGTCCCAGGCTGAGGGAAACATAAACTGTTGGGGGTATTTTTGGAGAGGGCCATATGATAGGGTTTTGGAAAACATGGTTATAGATGTATTACAATCCTGTAACTAATGCCACTGAGCTCCACACCAGAAGTGGCTAAAATGGTAACTTTCAAAATATATAATTTACCACAATTAGAGGAAGGCAAGAGACACTACATGAAAAATCACTATGCAAGAAATGATAAAATCATGGTAACATGTTGTTAGGTTAGCATTCTCAAGTGTAGTGGAAGGAACCTCAGGAACACAACCGAAAAGTAGAGGATACCTGTCAAAGAAGCGACAGAGCAAACAGCCCGATTTCAAGTTAAGTATGACGACCATGTAGCGTGACATCAACACTTTTGAGAAGATCGAGGACTATTAATAACTACACAGGGACAACAGGTGTACAGTGGGCCTGTCTCAGGCAAACTGGAACATGACGCTACTCTCTATATGTGCAATCAGTTCCTCAAGGCTGAATTCATGCCCATAACTAGCGGTCTGGCAGGAGGGTAACAGCATTTTCTTTGAGGAACACAAGTTGTCAAAAATGCTTGATAGTTTTTCATTCCTTCTATAGAGACTACATGGCATTTGCTGAAGTTTATGAATCATACAAGAATTAGCATATTACTAGGTTTTATTAAGAGGTATAATTTGTAGTAATTTTAGGTATAACATTCTGGTAATTTTAGAAATAGCTATATTTTAAAGCACATTTTCAGGCACAGTAAGTTCTGCGATCAATCAGTTTTTATGAATCTACATTTTTATGTACATCACTATAGATCTATAGATCCACATATGTTCTTTTGTACTCATATTGGTTACAGATATTTGAGCCTGAAAAATCTTAAAATCAAATTAGAATTACTGAGAAAATTAGTAATGGATATCTTACCCACTATTTATGAACTAAAATTAATATTAATGGCCTACAAATAGGTTAACTTAAATAGTTCATACCTTACATGAGAAGCTCCGACTCGGGACGTTTCTTGCTAATTCTGTTATCTTGGATTTATTCTGCAGGTGATACTTTTTCAATCTTATTTTATTGTAATAATGGTTGGCGAAGTTACAGTAATTCTGTTTCTGCATGCATTTCCCAAGGTGAGGAACACTATGCTTCAAAGCTCGGAGAAATAATTTGGTCGTCTGCTGCATGGTAGCAAAGTCCCTGGTTTCTGACCCCTTCACGTGTACGATGTCATATGTGTAACTATACAGTAATGGGATCACAAGCACTCGAGATCACCACATCTTATCCCCCCTCTGGGAGTCATGAGCCCCTGAGGTCACAAACAATTGCAGACATCTGATAGTTTAGGTTAAGTAAACTGAAAAACTTGTATGAGTTACAGTTCATTCAAATCATACTTCTTGGCAGGTCTGACTGAAACATGTCATTTGTAAGGTCAGTTTTACTAGGTTGAGGCTAAGCAGCAATGGTTCTGGTGCACATATGGACAAACTAAAACAAAAAACAGAAAACAAGAAACAAAATAAAAATGTGCAAATAAGTAATGACTTCATGGGAATCTCAGGAACTGAGGGTGTTCCAAAGCAAAACGGCTTTTTACTTTACATAATTTGGGGCATATCACTGGTTTGTGTGTGAAAGACAAATGAGAAAATTCTGAATTACTTAATAAAAGAGGGGGATTAATATTTGTTGAGTGTTGGCCAGGTGCCAGATACTTTTCATCTATTCGTCTAATTTAAGTTTCATGTATTATTGATGAAGAAATGATAATGTCATTCATTTAACAGGTGACCCAACAATGGCTCTGGGAAGCTTCAGAAATTTCCTCAAGTCACCTGGTACAGCAGAAAGTCCAATTGATTTGCTGCCTCATCTTGTATATGAGTTATTGAACTTAACCATAAAAGGATAAAAAATAAATAAACCCGCAAGATGCACAAATGAAATGTGGAGTCATCTTTGGTTTCTGCCGGAAGATAAGTTCATTATAACAGCCATAGCCAGAGACCCAGGTTCAGGCTTTGGGGCTTGCATCTCGGTCTCAATTTCTTCACTTGTAAAACAAAAAATAACCATGCCACTTACTGTCTGGGGTTATAGTTTTGTAACAAAACCAGAAAATTTATGTTAAGAATTTAGTACAAGTACCTGGCACATAGTAACCACTCAACAAAAGGTTTTTAATATATTAGCATAGTAATAATTTAGGTATGTTGAACACTGTTGGGTGTAATGAGAGAATCCTTCTGTAACACGTTTCTTGGCAGCACAGAAACACCATCGTCAGTTTTACCACAGATCCGATCAGCTATGACGTCCCCTCCCCCCTTAAATTTTTTATGTCGCAGCAAAATAATGGACCAGTGGAGTAGCAGCCTAGAAGAAAAATGCCCCTAAATCGCTTAATTTGTCCACATATCCTCAATCCATTTACCCATCACCTGCATGAAGACAGTGTGCAAGGAAAGGGATACGGGTGGGGTAGACAAATGGGTGTTCCCAGGAGAACCTACTCGTTTCCCTGTGCATCTCAGGGCGTGAGGGAATGGTACCAGTTACCACGCACAGAGGAGACAGGGATCAAAAAGGGGACCAGAGAACTGAGGAATGGCTGGAAGGTGGTGGAGAGAGGAAATAGGAAAGCGGACCCTCCAGCAACCCTCCCATACGTACGCAAATTGAAAGACAGGCCGGCGCTGGACACAAACGAGTGAAGGCAGAGAAGACAAACACGAGAACCCGAAGCTCTCAAGAAGGAGGTGCAGTCACCTCAGCCTCGTGCACCCGAAGTCCGCACTCAGCACCCAGCAAGAAGAGACAACCTAGCTCGCGCCGCCCAGAGCTAGTTTGCAGCACGCCGGTTTACGTAACACCAATCCAGCCAGGGGTGAAGCACATTTCTCCATCTTTATTATGGTCAGAGGGTGGGATTTTTCTCTTCTGGATTTAACTAGTCTTAAGAGACCCCTGTTTTTGTTTTTTTTTGGTATTCTAACGAGCAAAAGACAAAGTGAGAAAGACGAAAACAGTGAGGAAACTCCTCTCTGTAACGATTTCACATTTCCCTCCCATTCCGGCTCGCCCTCACTAAAGATGGATACCAGAAAACTGGTGCAATGACGTGACGCCGCTGTCCTGGTTGCCATGGAGACCCGAATACCGGAAATGCGGAATTCGGGGAGGGCGCACGCAAGGGCTGAGGGCCAGAGGCCGAGCGTCACAGGTCCTGACAGGGAAGAAGTTGGCAGGTCCTGACTGGGCAGAGTTGTGGCGGAGGCACCTCCGCGTCCAGCCCGCTCTGGGGATGGAGTCGCCAGTCGCGGCCGCTGGGGCTGGAGGGACTGAAGCAGTCGCGGGCGAGGGTCCCGTGATTGGAGGTGCAAGCCAGGGATCGGCGGTCTCGGTGCCCAAGGGGGTCGCCCGGTGGAAGCTCCTGCGACAGGTAAGGGCGACCGCTCGCCACCGTTGCCTCTGGCCACTCCCCTCCCAGGTACGGGGCGCGCGGACGGCGCTCAGCCCCGGGACGCGACTTCCCACTTTGTCGGGAGCCAATCGAGAAGCGTCCCCCTGCTTCATTTACTGTCCCACCAAAAAAGGGAGGATCTGGCGCGGTTGGCTGAGAGCGGGACAGTCCTAGCTGAATCCCGGAAACTCTGATCCAAGCCGATTCCTTTTGCTTGTCCACCTGATGGGTGGGACCGCCTCTCCTTACCGCGCGGTGCTCTTTTTACCTGCTACTTTCTAGTTGGGCTTGTGGTCACCGACTTCCACGGCGCACCTTAGGGTCCTCTATTTCTGGAGATCTGAGTGGTTGACTGATGTGACCCTGTACGCGTTTCCACACATGAGCGTAAAGGGAGCAGGCAAAGCTGCTGCGTTCTCTCTTCCCGCCACGTGAAAGTCAGACGTTTATCTTCTAAGTCTGAAGTAATTAGTGGGGATACTCGCTGTCCAAGATGGACCAACAAATCCAAGTAAAAGCTGTTGTGTTCCTAATTTTCCTTGGCCATTGTGTCACAGCAATTGAGAAGTAACTAAGACACCGGCTCAGGGCACTGGGTACTTACTGTGTTATTTTACTTAGCTATTGCTATTAACAAACGACCACGATGTCATATGTCGTACAACTTCTTTGAACCACATGGTAGTTTAAGGCTGTGATCACCTGGGTGGTTTAATGCTGTGTATTTGGGCTATATACCTAGAATTCTTAGACTAGTTGGCTGACATGTTTTCACGGTTATGGTGGAAGTATAAAAGAGCAAGAGGCACATTTAAAATCTCCGTTTACACATCCAGGGCTTGGAGTTGGCACACCCCAACATCTACACCATGTATGATCTGCTGGAGTGTGTGAAGGGACTAATCCTGAGGAACCCTAGCTGCAGGATCTCCATGACAGGGATCTCAGAGAGGAAAGTCAGTGGTGGTGATCTCTTTCTTTCTCTTTAGCTTTTTTCTTTTTTAAAAAAATTATTATTTTTAACATTCAAGTTATGTTAAACTCTGTCTTCATGTACACCTGCAGGCAGAAGAGGGCACCAGATCTCATTACAGATGGTTGTGAACCACCATGTGGTTGCTGGAAATTGAACTCAGGACCTCTGGAAGAACAGCCAGTGCTCTTAACTGACTGGGTCATCTCTCCAGCCCTACCTCATGTCTCTTAACATGTAGTATTACTTCCTTGTATTATTAGTGTGACAAAATACCAGGCAAAGCAGTTTGAGGAGGGAAGGGTTTGTTCTGGTGCACAGTTTGATGTGTAGTCCATCATCCAGGAAGAATCAGGCAGCAGGAGCCGGAGGCACCTGCCACGCTGTGTTAGCACTCAGGAGGGAGAAAGCAATGGGCAAATACTTTTCTTTTCCTCTATTTATTTAGTCCCTTCCGTCCTTCCATTTATTTAGTTTAAGACTCAGCCCATGAAATGATGATACCACAATCAGAGTGTCTCCTCACCTCAGTGAACATAATGAAGAAAAGTCTTTACAGGCCTGCCAAGAGGTTAACCTAATATAGAGAGCCCAGAGACTTCTTAGGTCCTCTAGTTCTTGTCAAGCTGATAATCACTATAAGCCATCACATCACAAGACTTTTAGCTAAAGGACGATGCCTAGCTAAGGCTAAAGTTACAGTGTAGGGAATAACCCTCCCTTTTGAGATGGCATGGAAGAAGTGAATTTCTGTCTGTAGTGATTCAGTCTCTCACAATAGGGTAAGCATTTATGGGCTTTTAGGAAGTGTTTAAAATGGCTAAGCGATTCATGAGTGTCTCATCTTTGGAGGTAGAAAGCTTGAAGGATCCGATCAAGGTTAGAAATGTATGACTCTTAGTTGGTAGAACACTTTGCATGTGCAGAGCCCCTAGTTTTGATCTCTACCATGGGATGGGGATGAGTGGGGAGGGTTCTTTCTTTTGTGGCACATTTTTGTGATGTGGGTTTATTTTTGCTTGTTACCCACCCCCATCCCAATTTTGTCTTTTGGTACTCCCCAGGATTCCGATGATGTCTTATGGTCCTTAATATTAACTGTTCAATGCTTACTCTGGAATTTACATTTTCGAGAGGAAACCTATTTGATTATTTTTTCGAGGTGTTGCGATAAATTGCTGACTTTGGGTTCTAGTACCTACCCTAAATAGGTGACATCTATAAGTCTGTGTATGATCAAAAGCTAATGTTACAGATATTTTATTTTCCTTTTTATTGAGTCCAATCTGATAGCAATGACAATCTTGTGCAGTTTAGAGGTTTCAATGTCCATCCAGTTAGGGATGCTGAAGAAATGATATATTTTCCCTAACAAATAATTTCTTCCAAAAGCCTCTGGTAAGCCACATTTTGACCAATTGCTGCGCCTAATTAGAATGGAGCTTTTTGGCTTATCTGAGTCATCAGCATACCTACAATCCCACCAGAATTACATAAAGAAGAGGGGTTGCCAAAGGCAAGGGTTGCACACACAGGCTCACGACCCCTACCGAATGAAATCGTGTACCCGCTGGACACATGCCTGAAGAGTCTGATTGCTAGAATGTCTCCTAGTACAATTTAAAGCAGGGTTAGAGCGCCAGTGTTAATTGAGGGCCTTGATTTTAGGTTCAGGTTTGCCCTTGACTTTGATGAACACTTTATTGGACATCAGTTGTTCATTGTAAGTGAAGGAATGAGGTTAGTTTTGTTTCAGACTGTTCCACTGATGATTAAAGTCAAATGATCTTCCTATCTTCTAATCCCAGGTTTCACTGGAATCTTTAGATTTCGTTGCAATCTGTAGTGACTTTTTGATTACTTCTTTCAGATTTCTATTTTTTTTAGTGTTTGATTCATTAATGTCTGCATTGATTTTCATTATTTCTTGTTCCCTAGCGCTTTTAGATTTGGCTTTGTTGTTGCAGCTGTTGTTTGAGACAGGGTTTCTTTGTGTAGCCCTGGCTGCCCTGGAACTAGCTCTGTAGACCAGGCTGGCTTGGAACTCACAGAGATCCACTTGTCTTTGCCTCCTGAGTGCTGGGATTAAAGGCATGTGCCACCACTGTCCAGTAAGGCTCTTTTTTTTTTTCAAGATTTAATTTTTTTTAAGCCAGGTGGTTGGTGGTGGCGCATGCCTTTAATCCCAGTATTCAACAGGCAGCTCTCTGTGAGTTTGAGGCCAGCCTGGTCTACAAAGTGAGTTCCAGGATAGCCAGGACTGTCTTATACAGAAACCTTGTCTTGAAAAACAAAACAAAATAAAATATTTAATTTTGAATTATTTGTAAAAGAGGGGGGTTGGGATGTGTATACAAGAGTACAGGTACACGTGGAGACCAGAAGAGGGCATCAGATCCTTTGGAGCTCGGGTTACAGGCCGTTGTGAACCACCTCACAGGGGTACTTTGAACAGAATACAGGTCCCGTTCTTAACCACTGAGCCTAGCTCTTGGATTTTTTTTGTTCGTTTAAGACCCAACTTGTAAAAATCCAGTAAGGAGAAGGGGAAGTGGACAAAAAGTCCCACCCTAATCAAGAAACTATTTGCAGTTGTAACCTGCCGGAGTGCCACTGGGCATATCAACCATACTCCAGGCCACACCCACATCCAGAACCAGATGGCCAGCACAAAATGGACTCCATGTTTTTCTTGCATGTTTTTATTTGTTTTTATTAGGTTTTGTTTGTCATTGAACTGTACATACTCAAAACTCAGTAATTATCATAGGACTGGAAAATCATTACAATCATGTTAATGTTATAATTAAACTAATTAAATATAAAAATTTAGAAACACACACAAGACCTTGAGTTGCATCATTAGCTTATTTAACTTAATTTTGGAGACAGAATTTCACTATGTAGCTCTGCTGTCCTGGAGGTCACTCTGTAGACCATTCTTGCCTCAAGCTCACAGAGATCCTCCAGCCCCAGCCTCCCAAGTGCTAGGATTAAAGGTGTGGGCCATTCATATTATGCTTTTTCTTTTTTTTTTTTTTTTGGTTTGGTTTTTAATGTAAGCACTCATAACTGATTATCTGTTATCCCAAGATTCTAGAAGCTCACTTTCATTTTTATTTAATTCTAAGAATATTTTAATTTCTACTGTGACTTCTTCAATAACCCTCTGGTCACTCAAGAGTATTTTTTGGTCTTTAAGTTTGTTAAAATCATAAGTAATTTTTCTTACTGTGTTTTGATTTGGTTCATTGAATTTCTGATGTCCAACACTTTTTTTTTAATGCTTATTTTTAAGCCAGGTGCGATGGTGCACACTTTTAATACCAGGACTTGGGAGGTAGAGGCAGGTGGGTTTCTGAGTTTGAGGCCAGGCTGGTCTACAATAGTGAATTCCAGGATAACCAGGGTTACTACAGAGAGAGACCCTGTATATATGTGCACATATATTATATGTGTAATTATATAATGTAATATATATTTAGAATATGTAAACATACAACACATATATACAAGGAATATATATTTTTCTGGAAGAATTTGTCTTCTATGTTGGTAAAATTTTCATCATATTGCAGATTTTTATCGTCTGTTTCTTTTTTTTTTTTTGGTTTTTCAAGACAGGGTTTCTCTGTGGCTTTGGAGCCTGTCCTGGAACTAGCTCTTGTAGACCAGGCTGGTCTCGAACTCACAGAGATCGGCCTGCCTCTGCCTCCTGAGTGCTGGGATTAAAGGCATGTGCCACTACCGCCCAGCTGTCGTCTGTTTCTTTTGTGTTGCTTTCTTGTTCAGATCCTGGACTGAATTTTTCTGCTTTTGTCTTCTTTGATATTACCATTATTTTTGCTAGTAGGTTACTTTTGCAATTTTCCCCCAACATTTTATCAAGCTCTGAATTCAGTGAGGGATTGTGATCTTTTGGGGAAGTCATGTTGCCTTGCCTTTTTGTGATGTAATTTGTAGAACATTGCTTTGAATGTCTCTTCCAGTTGTGTTTGGAGATCTTATTGAGCAGCCTATTCCCTAGGCTCATTCTGTCCAAGGAGAGGGAAACAAATAACAACTACAGAATCAAACTGCAAAAGACAGGAAAGCTGATTAAGAGGCTACCAGTACACTGACAAGGACTATAAGCCAAAGACTAAGAAAACTGCTGTGAAGTTATACATGTAGGGTAAATGTAGAAATAGTAGGTAACTAGGAAAACGAAGGAGGCAGGGAAGAGGAAAACACAGAGAAGACAAGTTCGATAAACAGAAAGGAAGGAAGAGATGTGCAGAATGTAAGTTACACCGGAGAAGAGTGGTGTGGGAGGTCCTTCTGTCTGTGTGTTGCTTTTATTGGTTAATGAATAAAGAACTGGCTTGGCCTATAGCATGGGAGGAGAAGGGTGGAGTCGAAGGGTGGAGTTGGAGAGATGCAATGGAGATAGACGTGCTGAAACTTTGCTGGTAGGCCATTACCTAGTGGTGATGCACAGATTAATGGAGATGGGTTAAATATAGGTGTAGGAGTTAGCCAATAAGAAGCTAGAGCTAATGGGCCAAACAGTGATTTAATTAATACAGTTTCTGTGTGATTATTTTGGGTTTAAGCTAGCCTGGTGGGTGGGAACCAAACAAGCAAACAAGTGGCCCCTCCTTCTACAGAAGAGAGTAATTATTAGAAAAGATTAAAAAAGATTCCCAATAAACAGAAAACTGGAAAATAAAATTTAAGAAGGGGAATAAAAATACAAATTTAAAAATAAACAATTTAAAATTTCTTTAGATGGGGGCTATAGAGATGACTGAACAGATAAGAGCCCTGACTTACCTACCTTTCAGAGAACCCAGGTTCAATTCCCAACACCCACATGGCAGCTCAGGGAATCCAATACCTTCACACAGACATGCATACAGTCAAAACACAAATGTACGTGAAATAAATTTAAGTAAAAAAAAAAATAGGCTGGATGGTGGTGCACGCCTTTAATCCCAGCACTTGGAAGGCAGGTGGTGAGTTTGAGACCAGCCTGCTCTACAAAGCAGATGTTTTAGATGAAGTCAGTAGCATGTATATCAAAATTGGAATGATGATTAGCAGGGCTTTGAATAAGAATGATATATAAATTTGAGAAGTTTTCTATATTGGAGAAAATAAAAAGCAAAGTCAAATTACTACTAAAAATCCTTCAAAGAGGGTCTGTCGGAGTCTGGGCTGGACCGGAGGGAGGCGGGGGAGTAACTGAGACAACTGGCGCGGCTTCACCGGGAGGGGTTGTCAGGTCCCTCGTGAAGTCCCGAGTTCACATCCTGAAAATTCACCCGTGTTTACTCTCCAAACAGCTTTTTTATCAAAAGGTAAACTGAGGGGGAAGTTCATTAGCATTCTGTTTCGGGGTAACAGGACTTAGGTCATGTCTGCAAGTATGGCTGCTCTGACTGAATTAACACCTCTTCCCAGGCGAACTCCCATCATTACAAAGAAGGAGCAGAGCGACATTAGCAGATCCTGGCCCTTTGTTAGGATGGCGCCAGTTTGTCTGGAAAGGCCAGGCGCAAACTGTGGCCTGAAAGTCTGGCTGCCGTACAATGTAGAAATATGGGCCTGTAATATGGCCCTAAGAGGGTCAAAAAGCGATTGGGAAGAAGAGAACACGGAAGACCTGAAAAAAGAAAAAGATTTGGTTTGGGGCTGGAGAGATGGTTCAGCTGTTAAGAAAACTGGCTGCTCTTCCAGAAACTGGGTTTGATTCCCAGCACCTACATGGCTGCTCACTACCATCTGTAACTCCAGTTCTGGGCAGGCGGGGGGGGGTGGGGGTGGTGGCGGGGGGGGGGTCTGTTGCCCTCCTCTGACCTCCACAGGCAACAGACACACACCTGATGCACAGACATTCATGCATGCAAAATACCCATACACCTAAAATAAAAATTAGAAAAAAAAGATTGTCCAGAAATGAGAAACATTAGATAACTGTATGAAGCGTACTAAGAAACAAAGCCTAGTCGTAAAAACATTGCCGAAGAGCGTGATGAAAAAATAGAAAGTACAATTTGCAAAAGAAGGAGAAAGGATGTTGGAGTAGCTTCTTTTTGGGTCCTCAAGAATTGGAGAGTTCTGGTTATATGAAGAGATGAGGAGCGCAGGGGGTAGTAGTGTCAGTCAGACGTCTGGGCTCCTGGTTAGATGTGCTGGGAATGTAGCAGAATGGTCAGGACTTCTAGGCTCTTAGTTCTGTGCTCGGGGTCCAGGGG
>PVIU01015533.1:17030-39019 GCA_004026605.1 Ondatra zibethicus
TCTTTTTTAAGATATCAGACTCTTAAACTGTTACTGTCTTCACTGCTCCCAGTACCTTCACGTATGCTCTGACGTGTTTTGTCCATCTTCCTCTGAATTAGTCTAAATAATCCAGTACACTATTATTGGGACCTAATCTTATGCTATGTGTAATATAATAATGCTATGTGTAATCAAACCCCAATATTTGATTTTATTTCAAAGGTTCTGAAGCAGAAACAGCTGGATGATTGTCTGAAACATGTCTCTGTGAGAAGATTTGAATCTTTTAATCTGTTCTCAGTCACAGAAGCCAAAAAAAGGGAAACTGAGGAAGAGGCTGGTGTGTGGGTCCAGTACACAAGCATCCTTTATCCCGAATACAGTATCTCCTTACGGTGAGTGCTCTTCTAGTTCAGGTTTGAAGAAGGAAACCCATGCACCAAGCAGCCCTATATGCCTGCTGTGAATTTGCAGCAGTCTTTCTTAGAACTTAGCTTTGCAACTTGATGTTGGAAAGTCTGCTGCCTTAGACAGAGTATCTTATGCTTCTGTTTCATTAAAAAACACAGGTATCAAATGAAAGCAACAACTTTAAAAAATACTTTTGAAACCTTCTAAAAAGACAAGCAATTTGGCTCAAATCACTTCATTGAAAGATAATTCTCATTGTAGTTTAGCTCATTGCTGCTTTATTTCTAAAAACACTTTTTATATTTAACGTATGCAAATATCATTTATTGTATTGTTTGCAAGTTTGTACTCTTGCAAAAATCAACATCTAATAAAGACATGCTTATTTACTATCTTAGTCAGTGTTCTATCGCTGTGAAGACCAAGACCAAGGCAGCTCTTATAAAACAAGGCATTTAACTGGCTTCCAGCTTCGGAGGGTTGGTCCGTGATCATCTTGGTGAGAAGCTGACAGGCATGGTGCTGGAGCAGTACTGAGAGCTTTACATCCTGATCCACAGGCAGCAGACAGAGAGATGCACACAGGGCCTGGCCTGGGCTTTGGAAGCCTCAAAACCTGCCTCCAGTAATAGATCTCCTCCAACAGGGCCACATACACACGAACTAGGCCACAAGGCCTAATCCTTTTCAAGCAGTTCCACCAGCCCAGGACCAAGCATTTAAACATATGAGCCTATGGGGACCATTCTCATTCAAACCACCACATTTAACTGAGACTCAAACTTCATGCAGTGTTTTAAAATAAACTCAGTACTTTTAGAAGCATTAAAATTAAAAAGAAATTCTGCTACCTTTACTAGGTCTTGCTGTGTTGTCAGACAAGAAAAATAATTCATTTAAGGATAAAGTGGGTTGCAAACAAGGGGTTCATTTAACTGTTCTCTCAGCATTGGATATTGACAAAAAAGCCAAGTTCTTTGGGGTGAAGAAGACTAAGTAAAAAGAGAATTTTTCCAAGCTATACTTCAAGTAGTAGTTATCTGAAAATTGAGCTTTGGTATTTTTCCCATTTATGTTTTCTCATTCTCAGAATAGAACCAGAAAAATAGGAGAAGAAACTTCAGCTGAAGCTATGGGTCTTCTGAGAAGCATACAGACTGTTGTCATTTTAAAAATTATCTATTCAGAGATAAGAGGTTGCAAACTGAAGTAGCAAGATCCCACTTTAACTGAATGAATTCTCCTCCTACTTATATCCTGACATTTTGTAATAATACTGTAGTTGCTTTGTTTTTATAAAAATCTACCTTTTGTGACAGAATTTCACATTTCCGGGAGAAAGGGGGCACACATTGGTATCAACTGTAAGAAGAGCAAAAAGCGTCTCGAGTGTTAGTGTGACTGAACATGGCCTAGATGAGGTCAGCAATGATGTTAAGAGGTCATTGTCATGAAGGATGTCTGTTTGCAGCACTTTAGGTTAAGGTTTCTAAATTTTCAAAGGTGCCCAAATAGCTAACCATTTGGGTAATTGACTCGGATGGGGGCGAAAGAACAGGTGTAAGGATCTGAGCGGTTTTTTGTTTTATTTATTTAATTATCCAGACAGGGTTTCTCTGTATAGCCCTGGCTGTCCTGGAACTTGCTCTGTAGACCAGGCTGGCCTCCAACTCACAGAGATCTGCCTGCCTCTGCTTCCCAGGTGCTGGGATTAAAGGTGTGTGTCACCACTGCCCAGCTAAAATCTGGTTTTTAAATACTTGTTTCATTGACAGCATCAATTAAAAGATATGAAGTCAGTGATTTGAGAACTAACTGCCTTTACATTCTAACTAGAGTGTGGCAGTCACTTTTCTTTTCTCTCTTTTTTTTTTTTTTTGAGATGGTCTCACTATGTAGCCCCGATTGACCTAGAACTCACTATTCAGATAAGGTTGGCTTTGAACTCACAAAGCCCCACCTCCCTTTGCCTCCTATATGTGCTGATATTAAGGCATATGTCACCACACTTGGCAACTTAGTGTTTTGATGTAGGTAATCTATTTAGTCCTTGCTAGAAAGTAAAGTACATTACATATTACTAAGTGCCTGATAAAAGCTAGGTGCTTTGATATTTTCTGGTTTTGGGAATTTTTTTGTATGTTTGTTTGTTTTTGTTTTTTTGGTTTTTGTTTTTTGAGACAAGGTTTCTCTGTGTAGCTTTGGAGCCTGTCCTGGAACTTGCTCTGTAAACCAGGTTGGCCTCAAACTCACAGAGATCCTCTTGTCTCTGCCCCCCGAGTGCTGGAATTAAAGGCATGCGCCACCACCACCTGGGTGTTTCTGGAAATTTTTATGATATACCTGGCTGTTTCTGGAATTTCTTATGATAATTATAGGAAGTAGGAATAAAGATGATTACCAACTGAAAGATAGTGTGTGTAAATGAAAGAGATAGAAAACCAGAATGATCCAGAGTCTCTAGGAATAAACTTTAAAAGCTACTTTCTTGCATGTTCTTGTAATAAAAGACAGAGTAAGTTGGAGTGGGAATAATTTTCTAACTTCTCAATGCCCAGTAATGTTTGCCACGGAGAGTGCATTTTCCCCTCTTGCGTCTTTACCCATAAGGCCTCGTTATCCTTCCCATGGTGGCAGTCTAATTTATCTTCACCTGGAGTCTTGGTTATTGTATGGACTGAACTTTTTCCAATAGTTCTTTTTAAATGTTAATTTTTGAAAGAATAAATAAGAATGTGTCTCTAGAACTGTGACACAGAGTCCTAATTGAGCTGTGATTTTGGCCTTGGAAGTTGCCAATTTTACCCCTTTTTGCACTCTGTTTAGCGTCCTTCTACATTAGCAGTCAAAAGTCACAACGCTTTAAGCTCACTGAATTCGACAGTGAAGGAGGGTCTCAGTAACCAGCCACAGCGACACTGATAATGGCTGCTGACTGGCGTCTCCTCAGTGAGGTCCTATGTGTTAGCTTCTAGTGAACACAACAGCCAATTTAGGTGAATCCATCAACATCTTCACTTCATATATGAGGTGGTCTGGTCGAGGTCACACAGCCGGTCTGTTGGAACAGTTTGCACTTTTTTTTTCCCCCAGTTCGAGCTTTCTTCACAGTTTGCACTTTTAAAGTAGGCGTGGGACAGTGACTTCCAGGTAACTCTCCTCTTGCTGTCCCTAGATACCCTCTCTGGAATGGACATAAATAAAGTCCATACTTTTAGCTTCTACATAACCTCCCTCTTAGAAATTGGAGACTAGGTATGTTGACTTCCTTAATGATTATTGTGCTCATCAACTGCCTGCTTTATATATAACCCTGTTATGCTAAAGAATTTTACTAAAATTACCAGAGAAGCCTAGATGGAAGATTTTTGCCAACAGCAGTTCATTTTTTCCCTTAGCAAATTTTGTTCACAATTTTTCACCTGTTTTACTATTTTTGCTTATTTTCTTTTATCTGCTCATTATGAACCCCACTCCTATTTTTTATCTCTTATTACCACTTTCAACCTGTTTTTTAAATAAGATTTCTTAGCAGTATTATCTGTTTTTAGTATTGATTGATAGATATTCTGAAGTATTCTGTAGTAGTTTTTTGTTTGTTTGTTTTAGTGCAGCAGCTAAAAGGAATGGATTTTTAAAAAGTAATTTTGAATAAATTACTACACACACACACACACACAGATAATTATATGTAATTTTTTTGAGACAGAGTCCCACTGTGTAGCCCTGGCTGGCCTGGAACTAGCTATACAGAGCAGGCTGGCCTTGAACTCAAAGATCTACCTACTTTGCCTCCCATTCTATATTTTTCAAGTTTGTTCAATACAGTGCTATGGAATAATTGGAGGAAAAAAGATAAATAATTTTAAGTAAATTCAAACCAACAAATGTGCATTAGTATCTTGTATATAAATAATCAGAAATATGAGCTATGCTTTCCTCTAGGAGCAAAAGATATAAAAATGAGACAATAACAAGAGTGAAGAAAGCTAAGTAGTCAGCCCAAAAGCTCTCACCACATGGTACACGATTGATTACTAAATAATTAAAAACTTAACATGGATCACCCTAGAAGTGCTCTTTTTGGAAAGCACTGAGGGGTGGGAGTTTATACTGGATCTAGAAGTAATAGAAGGTTCTAGAGAAGGAGAAATCATTCCCGATGAGAACAAGAGAGTCACGAAATAGATAAGATGAAAATGTGCAAGGCAGAATGACTCGGGCTACTGAGAAGGCTGTCTTGGTCCCAGGGAGAGGGTCCTATATACAGAGCATCTTACAGGTGAGCCCGCTTTCTCTGTCTCACTCCCCGTCACTCAGAGTCGCAGAGCATCATACAGGTGAGTTTATTAGACTCAATATAGTTACCTAAAGAAAGTAAATAACTAAATGATTGTGAATTTCAAAGTATTTTACTAAGTTATGTAAATTATAAAATTATGATTATTTAAAACTAAAACTTTGACCATTACTTTCTCTTAGCCTTACATAATGGTACTTAAAATGAAGGAATAGTGAATTTCTCATGGTAGCTTTTCTTTCTTTCTTTCTTTCCTGTTTTTTTTTTTTTTTTGAGACAGTGTTTCTCTGTGTAGCCCTGGCTGTCCTGAAACTTGTTATAGTCCATGCTGGCCTCGAACTTGGAGATCCGCCTGCCTCTGTCTCCTAAGTGCTGGAATTAAAGGTGTGCTCCCCCACTGCCAGCCATAATTTTCATGAAGAGCACAATTTTGGGCTGTTAGGCCATAGGTTAGAATGTGAAATCCCCAGGATCTGTTGTCATGTCTGTGTTTGAGAATGGTTCACTATTTGGAAACAGTTGAGACTGAGGAATGAAATGAGGTGTTACTCCTAGCCTTGTCATTCTGGTACTTTGGTTCTTAGAACTTTATAGATGCTGTTGCTATTAGTTAGAGGCATACAGAAAACTTACAGCCTTTGCTAAGAAGACTTTTTATTAAAAATCACCTCCACCCTATTGTTATAAGCTATGATTCATCATCACATAGAACTTACTGTGAAGGAACTAGGTGTTGTTTCTAAACCTTATTTTTAAACTTAATTTCCCCATGGCCAAATTTTGATATTTTGGAAGGTTTGAAATGCTTCCATTATATGTGGAACCATACATGCCAGAGTTATTAGTTTATAAGTGTTTGCATATCTTAAGAAAAGCAAAAGCCGAGATGCCTGACCCATCCTCTGTCTTTGAATATGACCGCTGTTGCTATGGTAATTGCTGAATTAGAAGGCCAGCACTTGACTTTTGGCTTGCCCTAGAAGTGTAGGATGGGCAAGAAGTCAAGAATGTGGCTTTGACTGTGCTGCTTTTTTATTATACTAAATGCACCACCATGAAATCATGTATTGCTCTTAGGGAAAGGAAAAGACAAATGAAACCATTACACAGAGATTAGTATTACCTTCTGAGTGCCAAGGCAACGCTGGTGACAGGAATGATTGGTTTGTGCAGTTGGGTGTATGGTTGATTATCCTTGCATACCTGCCATGTTATAGGTGCCTATTTCAATACACATTTCCTGTCAAAAATTGTAATATTTGGTAGATGTGAAGTGACATCTCAGTGTGGTTATAATTTGCATTTCCCAATGATGTCAGGGTTACTACCCAGTGCTGAGAGCAGAGGCAAAAAAAGGTAGTAAGTTGGGGTGGTGGTGACTGTGAACAGATATATCAGTATACGTGTGTGGTGCTGTCATAATGAAACCCGTTTTTTTTTTTTTTTTTTTTTTGGTTTTTTTGAGACAGGTTTTCTCTGTAGCTTTGGAGCCTGTCCTAGAACTAGCTCTTGTAGACCAGGCTGGTCTCGAACTCACAGAGATACGCCTGCGTCTGCCTCCCGAGTGCTGGGATTAAAGGCTTGCGCCACCATCGCCCGGCGAAACCTGTTATTTTGTGCACGAACTAAAAAATTAATTTAAAAGCTGGCAAGGCTGGAGAGATGGCTTAGCATTTAAGAGCGCTGTCACTTCCAGAGTTCCTGAGTTCAGTTCCCAGCACCCACTTCTATAATGGGCTCTGATACCCTCTTCTGGTGTGCAGACATACATGCAGACAAGGTGCCCATACACATAAAGTATATAAACAAATAAATCTTTAAAAAATGAAAAAAGAGGCAAGATTTGCTACTGAACAAATATGATAACTGAATTTATTTAAATACGTAGTTTTAATTTTAGGAATGGAATTGATAAGAGGTCTTAAACAGCTTTTAGTTTCTTATTTTAAAAAGTCTTTATAGGACCTTTAAAATATCCAGTGTGTATGGAGAACTCAAGTTCACTGAGTCATATTTTCAAGTAACATGTCATAGATGTTGACTAATTATGACTTAATTTTCTACCTTATCTTAACTCATTCCTGATTGCTTATGTAGTTTGCTTACATATAAATATATTGTTTCATAAGTTGAAATAGTGCCTAGAATGTTTTTCAAACTTATCCATGTAAATATCATCTATTTTCTTATAATGCAGATAAGACTTTGGAAGCCATTTATTTATTATATAAAAATAAAGACTTCGAAGTGAGTTGCATGTGCAGTCTGTTGTTAAATATTTTCCTTCCAAAAACCTGTCCTTTTTTTTTTCTTTTATAGTCTTTTAAGACACATTCCACTCTGTGGTTTACTTTTTTTCTGCCTGTTAATCAAGGTAAAATTCAATGCCATTTACCAGTCTAAAAAGGATTTTGGTGCACCTCTCTGTCAGTGTCATGTGGCTGCCACTCTTGCGCAACCGTCACTAACCCCAAAGTTAAGAACACATCCATTGCCAGCAGTCCCTCCCCTACTATCTGGCAGCCTTTGATTTGCTTTTTATTTTTTTTTGGTAGGGGTTTGTCTGTTCTAGACATTTCATATAGATGGAATACTTCATAAAATATGTGGGATTTTATGTCTTTTTTTTCACTTAGTACACTATTTAGATTTTTTTAAAAAAAATTATTCAAATTCTACCATGTTTCAGAAAGTTATTCATTTTCTATGGTTGATTAATATACCAGTATAGGATTAATAATGCATTTTATTTCTCATTCATGAGCTAATGGACAATTTGAGTTTTTTTTTTTTACTTTTTATCTGTTATATGTAAATGCTACTATGGACTTTCATGTGCACTTTTTCTGCGTCTGTGAACATATTCTTTTAATTTCTTGGCATGTAGCTTGGGGATGAAATGGCTAGAAAATGTAGTTGCTACACGTTTAACTTTTTGTAGAATGGCCAAACTCTTTTTCATAGTGGCTTCTTGTTGACCAAGGTTTCTGTTCCACCTGGTCCTGCAGCCTTTCGGCCCCAAAGAAATGCACAGAGGTCTACATTAGTTATAAACTGATTGGCCCATTAGCTCAGGCTTCTTGTTAACTAATTCTTACATCTTAAATTGGCTCATTATTCTTGTCTGTATTAGCCACGTGGCTTGGTACCTTGTTTGGCGAGGCAGTCACATCTTGCTTCCTCTGTGGCTGGGTTACGACTGCAGATGCATCTTTCCTCTTCCCATGATTCTCGTTGCCCTGCCTCTACTTTCTGCCTGGTCACCCTGCCTATACTTCTTATACTAGCCAATCAGAGTTTATTAAACAAGTACAAGAAACAAATCTTTACAGGGTAAAACCATTGTCCCACAGCAGCTTCTTAACATTCTTGCTAGGAATGAATGACAGTTCTTTTGTTTGTCAGCTCTTGTTTTTGTTTTAAAATTAATTAATTAGTTTATTTTGTGTATGGGTGGTTTGCCTGCATGTATGTCTGTGCACTACATATGTGCCTGGTGCCTATAGAGGCCAGAAGAAGGCATTGGATCCCCCAGGACTACAAATGATTGGGAACCACCTGTTTCAGGATATTGGGAATTGGACCTAGGTCCTTTGTTAGAGCATCTACTGCTCTTAACCACTGAGCCACCTCTCAGCCTCATTTGTTTTTTTCTGTAAAAAAGTTATAATGTCTCAGTGATGTGAAATGACACTTTACTGTGGTTTTGATTGTCATTTCCTATGTCATTGAAAATGAAAGATGCTGAGCATCTTTTATGTATTTATGATATATCTTCTTTGCATTCAAGTGTTTACCCATTGTAAATTAGATTGTTTATGTTTTGGTTCTTAAATTATAAGGTTTTCTTTTTAACTCAAAACAAATAATTGTGTGTATTTATGTAGTACAGTGTGATGTTTTCATGTCTTTATGTAATGTGTAATGGTCAGGCCAGAGTACTTAGCTTAGCCAGCACCTCAGACATCAGTCATTCCTTTGTGATGGAAACATTGAATGTCCTCTCTATCAGTTCTTTTGAGAGAATTTTATTTATTTTGACTTTTTGAGACAGTTTCTCTGTGTAACAGTCCTATCTGCCTTGGAACTTGCTCTGTAGACCAGGCTGGCCTCTAACTTAGAGATTCACTTGCCTTCGCCTCTTGAGGGATTAAAGGTGTGTGCCACTTCTGCTTGGCTACTTGTTTACATTTTTATACATAGAATTGTGAGATTTGGTTTCCTGTTTTTCCACCCTTATACAATTTAAAAATATCATAGTGAACATTCTAAGACCAGACTTTCAACAATGACAGTCTCTGCTTCAGCATTAACTCAGAAAGTTGTGGCAATAACTTAGAATAGTGTGGACTTGTTTTGCGAGGGGCTGATTTCGAGACAGGGTTTCTCTGTGTTGCTTTGGTGCCTGTCCTGGAACTAGCTCTTGTAGACCAGGCTAGCCTCGAACTCACAGATCCACCTGCCTCTGTCTCCTGAGTGCTGGGATTAAAGGCGTGCGCCACCGCCCTGCAGAATAGTGTGGACTTTTAAGGTAAGCATTTTACTTCCTTATCCTAGTTCTTGCTTAAGGAATGTAGGGTGAAATGTCTCAATCTTGGAGGAAAGTGTTACACAATGTCTTAGGGTTTATTGCGGTGATGAGAGACTGTGACCATGGCAACTCTTACAAAGGAAAAGGAAAGCACTTGTCTGGGGCTGGTTTACAGTTCAGTCTATTGGTCTGTTGTCAGCATGGTGGGAAGCATGGCGGCTTGTAGGCAGACATGGTGCTGGAGAGGGAGCTGAGAGTTCTACATCTGGATCGGCAGGCAACAGAAAGAAAGAGTGACACTAGGCTTGGCTTGAGCATCTGAAACCTCAAAGTCTACCCCAGGGACAGATTTCCTCCAACAGGGCCACACCTCCTCCAACAAGGCCACACTTCATAATAGTACCACACCCTAGGGGCCCATGGGAGCCATGCTCATTCAGACACCACATGTAACATCCTCTTGTCTCAGAATTAACTTTAAATGCTTTGTCCTGATTGTGCTGTTCAAAGGGATGAGGGAGAAAAGGAAAAGAAAGAAGAAATTCAGTAATTCTGCTTTTAGGATTTTGTTTTTTGGACAGGGTCTCTAGCCCAGGCGGGATTTAACTTCTCCATGTAGCCAAGAAGGCCCTTGAATCTTAATTTCCTAATGCTGGGTTACAGCCTATTTTTTTCTTTAGGAAAACTTTTTAAAGGAAGTTATCAGAAAGAGGCTTGATGATGACCTACAATTATTTCCACTACAGTAGTGTGTGTGACACTGGGTGCAATGGTAAAATCCAGTGTGAAGTTTGTGTTCAGGAATTGTGGTGTGGACAGTCAGAGTCATTCACAATTGCTCTTTGAATTTCTGAACAGTTGTTAAGATCATGTGACAGGAGATACTGGATTTTTGAATCTGTTTAGAATACATTATAAAAAACACAAATTGCAAATCAATCTTTATCAAAATATAGAGAACAGATTTGAAGAGTGTGTTGTAGCACGAATAATAAAAACCCAGAGACAGAAATTGAGGTTCAACCTGAAAACCAGAAAAGCAAGGCAGCTGAGCCACTAGAGAAGTCTTCCCTCTACCAAGGCTGGGCGACCATAGACTAAGCAGCCTATGCCTCTCTCTCATCCCATTTTTATTCCCTCGAGTGCTGGGATTAAAAGTGTGACTGACTCCCTAGGACTGGGATTAAAGGTGTAGGCCACCACCACCTGGATTTGTTTCTGCACTGATCATGTGTAGCCCAGGGTGGCCTTGAACTCACAGAGATTCATCTGCCTCTGTCTCCCACATCCTGGGATAAAATATGTGGATCATCATTACCTGACCTCTAGTGGCTTTAGTTTTTCCTCTAATCTTCAGGAAAGATTTACTTATCAAAATACAAATAATATACCACTACAGTGTGTTCCAAAATATTAACTGGTTATTTCTGCATGTTAGGGTTTTTATGTTTTGTTATCTTCAAAGGACTCATATATTGCTTGCACACTTTGGAACAAGCTGGGTTCTGTCCCATGTATGCCTCGTCCTGCATATAAAATGTTCATATTCTATAATTGTCAGTGACTTTAGTGACTCCCATGTTCATAGAGGAGATATAGAGTTATAATATGGTCTGAAAGCTTCGATTGATGGTTGACTTCATTTCTTTGGATGATGATAATTTTGAGCTCTGTATTTAATTGGCTAGTTATGATTGCAGATGACTATGCAATTTCAATGATTCTGTCAGAGAAATGATATCTGATAGAAATAAAGGCTTTTTTTTCTGGTAATATGATTAGCATTCTCTTGATAGATATATATGTGTGTGTGTAATTATATATATTCTAACAAACTAATATATATACTTTGATACACACACACACACACACACACACACACACACACACACACACACACACACATATATAGCTATGGAGGTTGAGAAATGCAGGCCCATTTCCACCTTGTCTGACAGAGAGTTTGGAGATTGACAAACATAGTTGTATGTCTAAACTCGGGATGTGATTGCTTGGTTCTTTTGAAATTAAGATAGCTCCCTGCTATCCTGACAGGTGGTCAGGATATACAAATGTACTTCTGCTTCTTCTTTTGTAACTATGAGGTCACCTGGGGAAGGGCAGTCTTCAGGATGAGTGATCTAGAGCACCTTCACTACCTAGACAACAGGATGCTAATGATTTGATGTCTCTGAGTGTTAAAGCGATTGATTGTGTGAGTTATCCATTGTATCATTTGTATCATGTTCATAAAGTCTTTTGTTATGCCCCACCCTTTAAATTGGGTATAAAATCTGTGGGAGAATAAGCGGGCAGATTTCAGTCACTGGAATGCCCTCCCCATACTTTCTATGGTTTCTGTCCTGTTATTTTTTAATGCATCTTCATATTCTTTACTATATTTATAAAATGCCCACGCCCCTACCCTGGTAAGAAGTATTTTTGTCGAGGCCAGCCTTGACATTTAACTTTATATACATACACACACATATTCTAGCCCCATCTGTACTGTTTGTTTTTTGAGTTTTAATGACAAAGTTAAAGTAGTACTGATGCAATATATTTCCAGTGCTGATTATACTATAAACAATCAGAACGCCTGGAAGCAGCTACAGCTGTAATTCTGAGGGTGAATTAGAAGGCGCTCTAGCTGAAACTATTGCCAGTTGGCTCTCTTACTAACATCCAGATAATCAAATGCAATATTTGAAAAGAGAATGGAGCTAACGGACATAGAATTGAGATGAGGAGTAAATGCCGTGAGTCCGTTTTGCCTGCTAAGGGTTCCAGCTTATCCATGAGTGACTCGTGACTGACAGGTTCCTTGTGACTGGTTTTCAGATTAGTGCACTCCTGCAGCAGAACTTTATGTTTCTGAGGTTGGTTCTGGGGTCGTGTGTGTGTGTATGTGTGTGTTGTGTGTGTGTGTATTTTCTTTTATTCTAAAATTCTCTGGGTAATGTATTTCTTTTTTTTAAACTTGTGTCTTTAAGAATTTGCTTGTATGTAACTATAAATTATTTTCTGTTAAACAGTAATTTAAAAGGTATATTACTTTAAGCTGTTGGTTATAATCAGAACATGCTATTACATCATATACTCTGAATACTATGATTTGAGTTTTTCCCCTTCTCTCTCTAGTGGGTAGAAACTATTTTAAAACTATTATATGGTAGGGTTCATTAGTATTAGATGTTAGGAATATTCTTAAGACGAGCCTCTTCACTGACACAAATAATTCCAATCAGACCAAATTAGATTGAATAAAAGATGCTGATGTTCAATGCAGAGCTCCCGGGTGGCTGGGAGAGCAAGGGAAGAGAGAGAGAGAGAGAGAGAGAGAGAGAGAGAGAGAGAGAGAGAGAAAGAGAGAGATGGGGGACCATGCAAAACCTGAAGACCACATGTTCCTTTTCTGGGCAGCAGCCTAAATAGTCTGTGGGAGTGGTCTACCACTTGGTGGGCTTTTTTTGACCCTCCCTGGGGAGGAGTCACTGCTTGGTGGGCTTTCCCAGAGGTGGAGTCCAGACCAAGGCTACTCCCAGGGGGAGGAAGCTTCCAAAGATGGATGCCGGGTATTACATTCCAGACTCTTTGTATAAGGGGTGACAGGGAGCTGAGGTGATGCTTATGACCAACATTCTAGGCTCTCTTTGGATAAAGGGGCACCAGCTTAAGTCTGGCTACTTCCTGCGTGCATGGGGTGACGTGGGGGAGGGGAGAGCTGGGAGTTGGTGGCTCCTGCTCAGAGAGAGGTGTGGCTGGAGCAGCATCCAGTTTACTGTCATCTTGGAGACCTGAGGCAGCAGCTTTTTGAGGGAAATGAGAAGCCAGGTGGCAATGGTGAAGTCCCAGGAGCTGGTGTAGGTGTTGATGTTGTCTGGAGAATGCTTTGTAAGTTGATCTTGGCCCAGGCAACAGGAGTCACCTGTAAAATATGCTTGAAACTGGCTGGGGTTAAAATAGGCTCTGGAGACTGTTAGTTTTTGTTGTTGTTGTTGTTTTTATACCAGATCTGATTTTTGATACAGCAGTAAAACTTTTTCCAGGAACCTGTAGGTATCAGTAAGAGAACTGGAACAAATTTACATCTTGGTGTCACAGCAAAAGGCTATTACTTTAGGTTAAAAGGTATGAACATTTTAAAAGACAATTAAAGGGAATTGGGCACTCTGGATTTTTAGGATTCACCTGAAACCTGTTAGTCCTCGACTATGAAACCTGTTAAAGAGGCACACCTTTCTGTATTTTACCTTAAGTCATCAAATGCCACTAGACAATTAAAGCAAGTTGGTAACTCTCGATTTTTAAGATACAACTCAAACCTGTTAATCTTGAACTATGAAGCCTGTGAAAGAGGCACACCTGTTTGTATTTTAGCAGAAAACTTAACAAATGAAGTAATGAGTTAACAAATGAAGTCATCAAATGCTGTTAGACAGATCTGGGAGGGATAAAATGAGCAGAAATGAGACAGATTTTTTAGCTATGCAGGCAATCCCAAGTCTCCTTCCAGTCCTTGGAGAACTTCAGCCTAGAAGCAGTGCTTGCCATTAGCTGCTGAGTACAAGAGGCCCAAAGATTCTCCTGTGTCGGGGGGAAGATTTAGTCTACCTGTCTTGGCAGGATAAGATTGATTCCCCAGATGACATCCAGAAAGTTGAAGAGGTGAAAGGCTGATTTTTGCTGTGTGGGTAGCTTTGGAAAACCCAAAGGCAAGCTTAGAGGCGGAATGTTCTTTGTAACCATGTTATCTTCTTGGAGGAGCTGAAGGGTGCTGTGGGAGCTGGCAAGTCTCTGTGTTAGAGGCTCTTTTGTTAAATGCCATACCCTCAGCTCTGTAAAGGCACTTGAGAATTGGGTACCATTACCTGTTATTTAAACTGGGCATATAAAGTAAATTTAGATGTGTATTTTATCCAACTAGTTACAGCTTACCAATGTTAGTAACTGTAAGAAGATTAAAAGGGATATTTTAATAAGTCAAAGAATACTAGCACACGTGGGTACTCTTACCCAAGATGGTGGTGGGGTCAAAATGGAACTTACCCATGTGTTTGTATTTTTCCAGAGCTGTTTTATTCTGGAGTTAGAAATTCTACTGATCTCAAAATGAGCACACATGCACACAGAAACATAAATCGAGCATACTATGAGAACATACCCACAAAGTTACAGAGACATACTTTGGCCACATTATTCTAACAGGCAGACAAATAAAACACTTTCAGAAAACTGTGTCAACTGACCAACTTAAAAATCCTGGTGTAGGTAGGCAGTAGAAGCTGGGGAAGCACAGCAAACAGCTGCAGGGGCGGCGGAGGGCCCAGAGTGATCCCGGCGTAGGTAGGCGGCAGAAGCCAGGAGAGTGGAAGGATGGGGACAACAGATTTGTTTTAAAAAAAATCCCAGATTGAGACAAACAGCAAATAGCTAGAGAGCAGGGGAAAGGGGGTAGTGGGAGTGTGTGACAGAAGCACGTGGCAGAAACCATAGGCTTTTGGAGTCTTGCTTATTTTACGTTAGCTGTTAGATAGCCCCAGTTTAAAAGGATTTTTGTAAAAGGCCACCCAAGGGTATTTGAGTAATCGGCTTGGAATTGCAAGAACACATTAGAAGCCCGTGCCTGTTGGGACTCAAGCCTGTGACAGTGCGTCCATCGGACAGCGCTCTTGAGTCAAAACGGGTGCATGAGAAAAGAGTGGCGGATGTTTCCAAACACCCAGGCTTAGCCGTGTGGTTCAGGCATTCGGCACAGCCGCTACTTCATCGGAAAGCCCAAAAATCGACAAAAAGTAAAGATGCACAAATGGGACCCCCAGGGACCCTACTGGCCATGTACTCCAAAAGGGAACTCACTGAGTTGAAGCTGATGTTAGCCTAGCGGAGAGCGTCTGAGGACATTTTCCCAGCACATGCTGCTGGTCCTGTGGGAAAAACAGACCCCCTCAGTGGAAACCGTTATATATCAGGAATATTCCTAAGATGAGCCTCTCTGCTGATGCAAATAATTCCAATCAGACCAAATTAAGCCGAATAAAAGATGCCCATGTTTAATGCAGTGCTCCTGGGTGGTCAGGAGAGCATGGCAAGGGAGAGAGAGAGAGAGAGAGAGAGAGAGAGAGAGAGAGAGAGCAGGAGGGACCATGTAGTACCCAAGACCACATGTTCCTTTTCTGGGCAGCAGCCTAAATAACCTGTGGGAATGGTCCACTGCTTGGTGGGCTTTTTTTGACCCTCCCTGGGGAGGGGTCACCGCTTGGCGGGCTTACCCAGAGGTGGAGTCCAGACCAAGGCAACTCCCAGGGGGAGGAAGCTTCCAAAGATGGATGCCGAGTATTACATTGAATATATCACAATTTGCTCTCAGATTTAAAAAAGGATTAGAAATACTGTTATTTCAGAAATGTTAAATAAAATGCTCTATTCCTTTGCAGGTTTAATAGTGGATCCTTGAATGTTGAAGACGTTCTTACCAGCTTTGACAATACAGGAAATGTTTGTAAGTTATATGCTAACTGTAAAATGTATTCAGTGCTTTAAAAAGCAAATTATAGTTTTTATCTGCTGTTATACTTACTGTGTATATATTTATATGTGTATGTGCATGAATGCATAAATACATATATTCTTATGTATGTATATATATATACATATACATACATATTAGAAACCCTTGGTGCTGTTAGCTGTAAAATATGCCTCATAGGAGATGCATACTAAATGGTGTATGGCAGTTTTCACAAAAACTTTATGGCAATGTGTGTATTTGTGTGTGTGGTGGAACATATATCAGAAGGAAGTCTGGACTCTCCAGTTCTGTTCCTTTTGTTTCTTGTTTCCGTTGGGACTTGTTTGAATCCAGTTGTTGGTCTGCTTCTGCTGGCTTTGGATGCTTTGCTTTTTAATACAGATTAGATATAGAACATGTTCTTCATGATATTGTTATACTTAAAATCTAAGGCCTTTTGTTTATATAATATTACAGGATATATTATATTTTTGACTAAGCCTCTGATTAATTAGTGATCTATTTCTCTGCTGAGAACTTCACTTAAGCAATTCTAAAATAATGCCATATGATGATAGAAAAGAAATCAGCCAAGAATATATCATGTCACAGTTAAAAAACATGATAAGAGCTGTGTGTGTCCTCTAACTTGTTGCATAGGATACTTATCAAAATAACGAATCAATAGTAAAATATGACCATTTCAAATTTAAAAGGAACTCAATTTTTTTCTTCAGAGGAAATATATAATAAATTATTATCTACACTTAAATGATAAAGTTTGTAAATAGAATTGTTTTACCAAATGGATGGATTTGAATTGGATAATGTGTAATAATAGATATTAATTTTGTTCTATGACCACATTTTGGCTAGCTTTTGCTGTATAGAAAAATTATATTTTGGCTGGGCAGTGGTGGCACACGCCTTTAATCCCAGCACTCGGGAGGCAGAGGCAGGAGGATCTCTGTGAGTTTGAGGCCAGCCTGGTCTACAAGAGCTAGTTCCAGAACAGGCACCAAAAACTCCAGAGAAACCCTGTCTCAACAACAACAACAAAAAATAAATAAATAAAAAATAAGAAAGAAAAATTATATTTTGTCACTAAGGAGTCTGTAAGTGTTCTAAAATTATCCTAAAATATTTAAAATGATGTAGGTTTCTTTTGCATGGATAGTAATAGGTTACCTTTTTGTTTATGTGTATTGGCCTTTACTGAATTCTGACTTGGGTGTACCTTGTAGTTTTGCTGGGAGCTAGGCAAGGACCGGTGAAGGAATGCTATGGTGGTAGAGTATACTGGAGTAATGTTAAATATCCTTAAGTCAGCCTTGTGCACACACAGGTTTAGAATGTGATCCTGGAATATGAAGTAGAGAAGTTTTAGTTTAGTAGCCTAGAACAAGTATTGTTTTCCTGACTCAGTACGACCTAGGGCCACTAGCTGGCAGCACTACATGCAATAAAGGTAGTTTCCTAATGGTCCAAATTATTATTTCCCATGTGAATAATGTCTTATTCTTTTCACCATTTTCTCCATCACCACTCCCCCACATTGTTGCGCTGATAAATGGAGAGATTGTGTGTTGAGGATGTTTCTTCCCGCTGTCTGTTGTTTTGTAGGAAACTTCAGAATGAGTGAGACATATCTACAATGGAATCCTCACTCAGAAATTTACCTTAAGCAATTTATATAGTCTCTGTGGACTTGTACTTTATTCATTTTTTTTTTTCCGAGACAGGGTTTCTCTGTGGCTTTGGAGCCTGTCCTGGAACTAGCTCTTGTAGACCAGGCTGGCCTCGAACTCACAGAGATCCACCTGCCTCTGCCTCCTGAGTGCTGGGATTAAAGGCATGCGCCACCACATCCCGGCCATACTTTATTCCTTTTTAAAGACTACACAGACACCAGAGAGCACCCTATTTCTCACAGCTAATACTCAACAAGTAGAAGCTATTTATTTATTTGTTTATTGCTCCTGGTATCACTCCTTTTCATATTTGTTTATAAGTATGAACACTTATAGAATTATTTTGATATTTTAAAATGAACTATTTTGATTTAACTAAAAAGCCAGAAAGATTAGATAAAAAGCTAAATAGCTTATCAAAATGCATTATCATAATAGAGACTTAAGAGCCTGAAAATATTGCCAAGTGACAGGTGCAATAACAGAAACAAGGTATATTAAGACTTCTCTTCGTATGTAACTTTTTTGGCATGCGAGTGCCTGTGTGGCATGTGTGGTGTGTGTATATATGTTCCTGGGATTGGCTGTATGTGTGTATGCATGTGTGTGGAGGCCTGAGGTTGGGGTCAGGAGCCTTCCGCTGTTGTTGGTCCCTGCCTATTCACTGAAGCAAGGTCTCATAACAGAATCCAGAGCTTGTGCATGCAGCCAGCCTTGCTACCCAGCTTAGTCTAGGGGCCTTCCTGAGTGCTAGTGTCAGAGTTAGAGGCGGGCCACCAGGTCCAGCTGCCGTTTACATGAGTTAGAGACTGGCCACTAGGCACAGCTGCCACTTACATGAGTTAGAGACGGGCCATCAGGCCCAGCTGCCGTTTACATGGGTTCTGGGGATTTGAACTGAGGTCCTTGTGAGTGTGCAGCAAGTACATTCTCCACCGAGCCATTGCCCAGCCCTTCTGCAACATTTTACTCTCTAGTGTTTGTCCATGTGGAGCATATTGTCCTTCATCCTTCCCTCCTGTCTTTGTTCCTGCCCCTCTTATCTGCTCTTAGTTCCCCTTGTCTCCCTGGACAGTTCTACTTCCACGTCATAGATGCGTCTATAATTTATGTGACCATATATTTACTCTTTAAGAGAAACATCTATTGAAATTTTACTTCATGGACAAATAGGTCAAGTCTTATTTCAGCATAGTAAATACTAGTTACAGCTTTCATATAACCATCATCTTAAAGTGCTCATGGACAAAAAAGTAGTTTTTCACTTGATACTTAAGTCTGGTTTGATGTTATTAGTGTTGCTAGGCTGCGTTTGTGAGCTGAAAGCCCAGCAGAGGGCGCCACAAGCATAATTCTCTTTTAGAGCACAGTATACTCAATGCCATGAATAATAACTTCCTCTGTATAAACATTTGAGATGTGTTTATGTACGTTCATCGATTTATTTCTAGTATGATGCATTTGCCAATCATTAATATAAAACTTTTCCTTTTCTTTGAATGTATTTTGTTTTTGTTTGAAATGTCAGGTTTTCTCTTTCTAGCTTTAAGTAAAGGAATGGTTCCGATCCTTTATCCCTGATAGGGCCTTGAAGTTATGCCCAGGAATACCAGTTCCTATAGAACTCGTGTGCGCATGCCAGGGGATAGTTACAATGAGGAAAGAAGCTTCTCATGGTAGAAATGATGGGCACAATTACTTATGTTCTGCAACTTAATATTACTTAATAATAAAAACGGTTGAAATAGTTTAGAATCATGTTGTGCATGCCCAGTGAGCACAGCACGCATCATGTAGTAGAGTTATTCATCTCATCGTGCTCGTCGTATGCTTTTAGAGATAAAATGAATATTAGTTCCAGAATTTCCAAGAAGATATGGAAAAAAATCTCCCTAATTTTGGGAAATAATTGTAATATAAATTTTTTATTTCCTAATATATTTGAAAAGAAAATGGTCTTTGTACTTGCTTTCATTATTTATGTTTTGTTTGTAAACATCCAACCTTAAAATGGTTTATAATCTTGAGATATATTTTCACTAATGACTTTTATTCAATGATGTAATAGGAAATTAAGATGGATTTGGTGGGCTGGATATGGTATGTAGTGGTAGAGTGTTTGCCTACTGTTCGCAAGTACCTAGGTTTGACTTTTCACTGCAGAAAGAAACAAAAGTTTCATGCAGAATTCATCATCTCTACATCCTGACTTATTGCTGTAGGACCCCAACACTGTTTGCGTATTTCTTTTGGCTTTTGTGGAAAGCATACTATGTTAGTCAACCTCCCTAAGGCTAGGCAGATCTGTTTCATTCCTTGGTTCCCACTACTCAAGAGCATCCTTCCTGAGATACCCAGGCTGCTCTGCAGAGAGGATGTGCTCAGTACCAACCCATGGTGTGAGCTAGGGAGAAGTGAGGCCAGTGAGGGTTGCTTCCATGTTTGGCTCAGATACATGGCCTACAGAGCATGTGTCAGGGAGCACCCAGCTGGCTTCCTGCTTCTGTTTCCCTGTGGGCAGAATTTTCTTTCCTTCCTGCCAGTCCCCCTGACCTCATCAGAGAAGCCCCTCTGTTCCGTTTCTCTAATGCCCTTTTTTCTAAACTTATCCCTTTCTTCTACTGAAATGAATTTTCTTTGTGTTTTTTGTTTTTGGAGGCAGGATCTTTCTTTGTAGTCCAGTCTGTCCTGGAACTCACTCTGTAGACCAGGCTGGACTTGAACTCACAGAGATCTGCCTGCCTCTGCCTCCCGAGTGCTGGGATTACAGGCGTGTGCCACCAATACCCAGCTCACTTGCATATTCTTAAAGTGTACTCTCTTTTGACAGTCTGAAGAGATGAATCAATATTTCCCATATCCTTTATTGCATGTTCACAGAACATATCTACATATAAGTAGTATGTGTATAGCTTAATAATAATTTAGTTTAATGATAATTCTGCACTAACTAGGAATATAGAAATAATGAGAATTCAGAAATAATTTTATAAATGTAGACTTTCATATAATATTTATGTTATCACGTATATATTATATGTAATGTATATTAGCCAATTGTTGTTATATATTATTGCAATATTTTCCTGCTAGTCAGAATTTTTGCAACAGCTAAAAATGTTGCAGCTTCATTTTAGAGACTATATAGTAAAACCTGTTCTGCTGTTCTTTCAGTTTTTTTCCTGCTTCTGCTTGGGTTATGGGAGGATCCTGTGATTGGTAGATGTCTCCTGGGCTTCCTGAACATTTTTGTAGACCTTCTTCCTTACAGAGCACACCTGAACTTTTAACGCATACAGCTCTAGCCTTTTCCTGCATTCTTTCTACTTGTCTGGCAGGATCTGTTTTAGGAGGCGCCTAAAATTGACCTCTTAGACTAGAAATCAAATATTTACCAGAGGAAATATTCTTATTAAGATTTTTATCTATTCATTTTTTATCTATGTTTAAGAAACCAAAGGGAACATTATGGAAATAGAGTATAAATTTTTAGTTTTCATGTTGCATTAGTATTTTGGTATATAGAGTGTATACTCTGCAGGATTACCAAAGCTTCAGAGGCCAGGTTGAATGTAAAAATGTTTTCTTCTTCAAAGCTATGTTTTATATACATATATATTATATACATGACATTTATAGGCATATATAGTGCATGTGACATAAACATGCATTGTCTACCTATAACAGGTGGCAAAGCATCCACGTGTAATATACGTTATATTGGTAAATTGACCCTCTGGTTCAAATCAAGCCCCTGTCCTGGGATGGCCTAACTTCCTAACTCTGGCAGGGAGGGAGCAAGGAGAGCAAAACAGCTGAGAGGAAACACCATGCCCTTGAGAGGAGCTGGAATGTGAGCTGTTTCCAATAGAGGTTGCTGTTTATCCCCTGATATAAGCCGCCTGTAGTGGAATCCAGAAGCTGGAAGTTCAGCAGGGGAAGCCCATCAATGGGAAAATAAAAGCCCAGTGGACAACTCTAGCTGAATGTTTCCCTGGGCCTTTCCCAGTCAGTTGCTGCTGGGAGATAGTGGCTGCTGCCCTGGGGAAGGGCTGCTGTCTCTGCTGGCTTATTCTCCTATATATGCTGCTGTATACCCAGTAAACTCACCCAGGCACAGCTATCGTGGGCCAGTCTCCTTATGAACAATATATAAACACAAATATGATTTCTGTATGAATTATATGGTCATCCTATATCTACTCACATATGTGTTTTGTGACCTATATCCATCCATGCTTTATATGTCTATGTACACACACATATATTTAAGTGAAGTAGATTAATTAAGAAAGAAGAAATTTGGGGCTTTTATAGGTCACTCTGTAGTGACATTTCATTTGTACTTTAATAAATAAAGCTTGCCTGAAGATCAGAGAGTAAAATAGCCCCACTGGTCAGCCTTACATACCGGGCAGTGGTAATCCCATTAGTCACACTAGTTGCCATAGAAACCAGTGCACGCCTTTAATCCCAGTGATGCACGCCTTTAATCCCAGCCCTCGAGAGTGATGTAAGATGGGAGGAGACAGCTCACAGTCACAGTCTCATTCTGAGATTCCT